>WSUD01000033.1:0-57104 GCA_019633495.1 Tulasnella sp. 427 | reverse complement strand
GCTCTTGGCCGGACTCGATTGTCTTGCAAGCGAAGTCCTTGGTGGGTGCCTTGTTGAGCTGGACACGGTGGTAGATGACGTCTGGCTGGGCTTCGCATGTCGTCTCGCTTGTGCGGTCCGGGTACTGTTCGAGCGCGAAGGTTGTGAGTTGATCCGCCTGTTTGAGGAGGTCTTCCCCGGTACAAGTCGCAGCTGCGAAGAGAGCGACGTGTCCCCCCTTGGTAAAGGAGACTGCTGCGATGCGTGTGGTATCGGGGGCGCCGCTTTTGGAGAGGGTTTCGTTGAGTCCGTGGGTGAGCTGACTCTTTTCCGGGCGGTGGTAGTGCGGCCATGGAGGGTCAAAACGCAGGATTGCACGTGATTTGAAGAAGCTTTCTCGCTGCGGGTTCGCGTACATCGGTTTGGCTTGTGATTGAGGCTGGTGGCGGGGCTGAGAGGGCATAGGGTGGTTTGTTATTGAGGCATAAGTTGGGTGATTTTGCTTTTGAGGTTGCATAGTCGTATTCGGTTGAGGCAGTCCTATAGGGGATGCCGGGAGGAAGTCTGTCAGCTTCCTATTCGCTCTGGCTAGCTCGATGAGGAGGTCGTTTCCGCTGAAATCGCTGAGGAGCACCGATAGTTTGCGTTTGTCGACGGAGCGTAGCTCGCAGGCGGACTTGAGGGAGTGGTAAAAGCTGGCCGGTAAGTCGATCTCCTGGGTTTCTTCCAGTTTCATAAGCGTTTTGAGCGCTTGGGATAAGAGGTCGATAGTCGGTGTTGCAGAAATCTCCATCGAACTGGTTTACGTCATCCATCGATTCGTCGCTCTTATTGCTGTCCAGTCCTAGACGAATGCGCATCCGTTCGACTTTTTCTTAATCAGAAGGGGTTTGGAGAGTGTTCGGCGACGTTGTGGAGGAGTCGTTCTCGAGGCGTTGAAGGGAGCGTGTCATAAGCCCCTCGTGGCGGAGCTCGCGACGGAGCTAAGGGACTTACATCCGTACCCGTTCAGATGTCATCCTCATCCTCATCCGTCCTCATGAACTCTTTTCTACAGACTATTCAAGAAGTCTCCGATCTTTACCGCGAGCTCAGGGACCAGGAAACAAGAGTCATTGAGGAGCTCCTTGTAAGCCCATACACCCACCGCTTAGGAATTGACTTATATCTCGGGATTAGCCACTTCTACGGCGTAGCTACGAGCTTCAGACACTAAAAGAGGACCTCACAACTCGTTGCGAGAGTCTGGAATCACGGATTGCCATTGCAGAAGAAGATTTGAAGGATCAACAGCAGAGAGAAGCCGATTTGAGAAAGAATTGTCGTCTGAGGTTGGTAGGCCATTCTGGAGGCCAAAAGGATGTTGTGAGGTTTTAATCTCTCAGGACTGTCTCTCTAGTATTTCTAATGGCTTCTCTGTTATATTTGTTACTCGACTTCAGGATGTAGAGATCGGGCGGGACGAACATCACGAGCCAGAGGCAGGAGGTGGGGCAGTATCGATATCATCTCCTCCATTACAGCTCACCACTCAGACCTAGGCTCCGAAGAAACCAGAGATCTTCATGGCGATGATTCTGTGGATCTAGACCTCTTGCAACACCAGCCTCAGAACATCGACGGAACCCAAGGCCTCGATTTATCGGCAGGGTGCAAGCGGACGTAGCATCGCACGAAAAGTGAAGAAATGTATGGGAAAAGTCACACCCACAAGTCACTTTTGTAGGTGCCTGCGGGACAGGACAGGAGCCCTCCCACGTCTAATTCCTCGTTTTCATACAAAGCGGGAACCCACTGGGCCGATGCCCAGATCTTAGGCTTCACGACGCACCTTGTACTCGACGACAATATGATTTCTTTCTTGCGTCACCCGTCCTCATGACCAAATTCATCCAGGATCAAGCCTCCTTGGACAAAGCCTGGGCGAAGCTTCGCGATCTCGGTGGGAAGGAAGTTGGGGATGCGGTCTGGAAAATGCCCTGCACTTGGGTACGGCAAAGCGAGCGTTTGTGGAAAGTTTGCCTTTGGCGGCGCGAAAGAGGTCGAGTCGCTGGGGCCTGGAGAAGGGTCGACTACAGTCAGAACGATGGCGATTATGCTCATCGAGGAAGCAATTGAGAAGCAGAGGACTATTGCCATATTTTAGACGCAAAGGCTGGAGAAGCGCGGATAGTCGAGGCCAACGCATTTATCAAAGCCTATTCTAACCTTTGGTGTCGACCTCTCGAGTCGTACCTGTTCTTTCGCCAGGCTCTGTCAACAAATTCAGGAAGAATGATGCAAGCGGCCTCAGTGCTCAAACATCGACTACGCTTTGTGCATGGGTGGAGAACCCCTAGGTCCAGCCGAGGCCATTCCAACGCATAGACCATCCTCGAAGGAGCGGTCACATCCAGGTCAGTTGGCGCTGTAGCTCATGTTGGAGCGGTTTTACTATATATGACGCGCCGTCTTCACATCAGAAGGCTCCCTTCCGTTTGGGTTTCGTCAAACCGGACCTCACCGCCATCTTTACCCTGCCACTCCTTGCAGAATGAGACTGCGCTCTACATCGTGGAGAAGTTCGGGAGTGCACGCCTTCGCCACACGGCATCGCTCCCAGTGAGTGTAACAGCGTGAGTGTCGTAGGAATCTGGTCTTATCACAATGAGGAAAGGATCTCGCACCACCTACAATGTTCATTTTGTGTTAGGAGACAGCACTTTGTTCCTAGTCAGATTGTATGGACATAAATAGTGACCTGAATATTTCAAGATATTACAATTCCAAGACACTACAACTAGTACGGTTTTACGGTTTTACAGTACTGACTAATGTAATCAATGGCGGTTGCGTTAACCCAAGCAGCTCGTGCCTTCGGAACCGTCGACTACAAGCCATGGCTTCTCGCAAAGCAACCCCGTCCTCGCCCTTCTCTAACACTGCTAAATTCAGGATGTCACCTCCTCCAAATACGAAAACAGCGGTTTTTTCTTCAGCTTGTGTCAGTTTCTTCCACCTTCCTTGCCCAGCTACCGATGAGCGGTACTTCAAGATCTCTGGCGATTTCAGCCCTCTTCAGACCAACCTTTACTTCTCCGACTATGCATCCATCTCAGGCATTATCACTCATGGCGTGGGCTCGAGCGCCGCGACTCGCGGTATGTCGAGAACGTCATTGCCTAATCTCGTCCTGACCGAGTTTGTTTGAATAAGTAATGCTCATTCGTGACCTAATTGTTCTATTGATCATCTTCCAATAGGTCCGAGGCTAACTCTCCCTGCATGGTTTTGCCTGGTAGCTGCTTGAAGGTCACACTCAAGGACGTCATGAACCAACGGCAAGAGAGCTATTATAGTCGAGATTAGCACGGCGATAAGGTCCTCATGGGAACTGATGAAGTCTCTCAAGCTCCTACCGTCTTCGTTTTTACTAGGCAGATTTTCTAAGGACCCGGAACGGAAATGGAACTCTAGAACTCATCGTCTGCTGCCCGCGCCGTTTAGAGGCAGCCGATGAGCATCTACTCGCTGCCTGTGGGTTGTGGATTGTCGACATCGATAAGGACAATACCAGGCCGAGACAATCCATCTCGGTGGCATGAAGGGTCGCTATCCACTCGTGTTATATGGACTTGACCTATAATACGATGGGCAAGGGCAGCACCTTTAAGAATCTCCCTCTTTTCAGCATCATCGACGTCATCGTTCCTCGCTGCAGTATGGTTTTTGATTGCCAGTCAATTCGCGCTCGTCGTCACTGAAAAGGACCCGTTCGAAGACGTGCGCTCCAGGGGATTAATTCCACCAGGTTGTGCCTTCGCTGATCACTCCCTCGATGAGTACTCCGCTCTCGCTTCTATTGTCGATACCATGTTCATCACCTCCCTCGTCGACTTGCCTTTTACCGAGGAATCACCATGCAGAGGGCCGTCAAGAGGGATCGATCCAACTACGTCATGTGCGCTGTCAATCCCAGCCGTATCTCTCCCTCTTTCAACGATGCTGCACTCCGAGAGGTCATTGATACATCTCCCGTCGAACTGAGACTCCCCTCGAAATCCTCAACTTCAACTCAACGTTGAGGTGAGTTTCCTTTCTTGAGTTCCTTATCAGTTGAGGGTCTGACCTTCGTTTCTTTTGACCCACCGCCAAAACACGTTTGCGCCTGTGAACTGGTTTCTTTGCAAACCCTCTCCAGTGTCCTCAACTTTCTCAAGAAGGAGAAGGTCGACACGGCAAAGTTTGTGTTTCAATTGATCCCATTGAGATTCGTTATGCTGAGTTCTCAACCAACTTAGCTCACGCACACGATGCCCATCGTAAGGTCATGAAGGTGTTGAGATATCGTCGTCCACAAAGCTTCTAGTCGAGAAGCAGACGTACGAGGGTCACATCAAGCTCGAACATGATTATGCAACCATCCTTGCTAGGCATTGACATGCCTTTACATTCTCGTTACCTGTGGACCGGTGTCATGGCCCCTTCGTGCACGTAAGTCTTCCCAAGTCAAAATATCTTATGGAAAACATTCCCTCGCGCCGTCACGCCATTTGTCCATGCCAGACTCCATTTTCCCTCTCCGCACTGATTTCACAAAAACGGCTTTCACCCACCATAGACGCCTGACTTCGCGCTGAGCGCTCAGTGAAGGATTATAGTCTTTCAACAACCGGAATCTGGAGCCGTAGCCCATGGACAATGAGCTACTCATTCACAGACTATGCTAGGCTATGCATTGACTGTATTGCAGGCTTCTGAGGGTACGACTGGTCCCAGCTGCGTACCAGATCGCATCATTCAGGGTTGGCTCAAATGCAAGATTGATGCCTTGGCACAGTGCTCATATGACTTGGGCAAGAGTCATCGAGACCAAGAAGGTGGACTACAAAATACTTGGCAGTTTCAGGAATGCTGACAACAGAGAGAGAACGCTAAGAGTCCTCTATCACTTCCCGCTGATTATTGGGGTGGGTCAGGTCTGGATCTTCAACATCCATTAGACCCTTTCTTTCCATCCAAACTTGCTTAATGTGTACTTGATAAGCGGTGCTTTGGGGACTTGGCAGGGATTTGAAGCGTGCAGATGTAGAAGTTGTGGCTGCATGTCGCTTGGAGGAAGATCCTAACGCCGTCACTCGCTTGGGAGGCCTGCCCACAGATATCTTCCTAGTGGTCTGACGTCCATTGTGAAATAGCTGGAAGCTGTAGGGGCCTAAAGTTGGAATATTCCCGTCCCTGAGATGGCGAACATCCTCTTTCAGGCCAACAGGTTCTGGCTTCACTCGGCCCTATTTCAACAAGAGAGCTCTCTGAGCTACCTTCAAAATATCAAATGTAAAGGAAACCGAACCTGAAGCTCTTCAGGGACTGGTAGTATATGGGTGTAGTAAGTTTGTTTTTTCCAGTGGACCTTAAACACCTGGAGAAGCAACTTTGGCGGCTTGTCCACTATCGCTGGTGGGACACCGGCTATAGACTCAAAGACTCAATAGGCTCCCAAAACCATCAAGTGTTTTATTTTATTAAGACTACTGACCTTGTGGAATAGCCACACCGTACTTGTTGATAACGTGGTCGAACCCAAGGAGGCCCCGGTCATGAAATCCTTTCCATTCCTCAAGCTTTACTTGGGCAGTAGACTTGCGATAAACAAACACAGCATTATTTAGCCAATCCTTGCGTGCATGTTCTATGAAGTCATATGGCGATCCTACTCAACAAGGACATCATCACATTTGATACTGACCAATCTGTTTTGACCCAGCGTACCTTCTGTCTGAAAGACCGTTTTGAATGGCAGGTTTTGGGAAATAATTGAGTTATTGGCAACAGGGTTGTATAGCTGGGCCATGGCTATTAGCTGGTTTCTGAACATGTCGACAGCTTCCCCGCAGTTTGCAAAGCGATTGGCAGTCCATAGAGGGTGGATAGCAGCCCTCGCCACAACATCATTCCCTTGCCATTCCCCCCATCCATTGGAGACCCTGTTGTCTTCTAGGAATGCCTGGATGACGGGTCTACTGGAGGATTGACACCTAGTGACCCAGGCGTCATACTCATCAAGCCAGGTTTCGCGTTCTAATAGAATGTCTGGCCCATGGTTCTTCCCCCACAAGAGCGGCCATTTCTGGTATGAATAAGTGAGTCTTGATTGCCAAAAGAAAAGAAAAAAAACAAACAGAGAGAAGTTTGACATTGAGAAAAGGTCTGACCTCTGACCCAGGGGCGAGGTCTTTTGCCACCAAAGGCTGAGCGAATTTGAGGATCTTGAATGACATGAACATGTTGTGATCCACAAATTCAAGCGCATGAGTAGGTCCTTTGAAAGACATCGCCAGACGTATGTGTCGCTTGTCATGGATGGATTGCCCTCTACTCCTGCGTTGTAGATCCACAGGAAGGAGGAAACTGGTGCCCTTTTCAGTAATCCTCTGCGCACCACCTGCAAGGATGGCGTCGAGATCTTTGTTTGGTATCCAAAGGCAATGTCCTTGAGTGGCAAAGGATACACGGATGGCATACTGGAGACCGGGGAAAGCGGTTAAGTCATTGGTCATCTTGTCGCGAGGATTCTCACATTCTTGAACCCTAAAACCAGTTCCTTCCCTCTAACTGCCACGTATAGACGAGTAGTGCCTTCATCTACGGTAATAGATGAGTCGGAATGGTCAGATAAGCCAGATTCTGGAAGTCTTATTTCCAACTCGGTATAATCTTGTCGGTCAAGAGGGAGGCACAACTTCGTCCTGAGGTCAGCTAGTGTTGGGCTTGTATCTACATCTGCTATGGTTTCTTTGCTCGCGTGTGTTGCACAATGATGAAATGATATAGTACCTGAAGCAAGTAAATGTGTAGGAACTGCACTCCCGAAGGTGGTGAGCTCACCTTTGCATGGCTGAGGCTCAGCTTCCTTAAGGAATTCTTAGGAGGTTTTATAACGTATCTTGTCAGCCCGGTCTGAACCAGCCACTTGAAGAAGCGATAAAGCCAGCCTTCGGGCATGTTGAGCGAGGGAGGAGAGGTGGTGGAGCGCAAGCTGATGGCAGTGATGCGATTGCAGTGATATGCTGTCCCTTGTCACTTAGCAATATATAGCAATACTACTACTTGAGCAAGGCACAGCCTGCGGCTGTACGGCACCTTGCTCACCGACCCGCTGTCATGTCTCGCTGTATATCGCTGAAGGACGACGAGTGTTGTCCTTTTATCCAGTTCAGACGACATGAAGAAATACCGGACATAAATCAAACAATGAGTAGTACCAGCGCTCTTGAGCTACAACCAGTGCATAAACATGGAGTAGTACATTGATACAAAGTACGCAATCCGGATCCCACGCGCTCCCCAGCATCGCTCTGAGATGACCCGCTGCTGAAGGGAGAACCTCGACAAATGTTCGAGCCAAAATGGCTGTGCATAGATTTTAGGGTGAGAACCGCGGTGGAAAGAAAGGACAAATAGGCAGCTCAAGTGTACCCGCCGTACCGGCATGGATAAAGCTACGAGAGACCGTGCGGACATCGCAGAATCAAAGAGATGGCATGGCATACATAAGTAGATTCTGTCAGCTCAGAGCTCCCAGATATTTCTCAATAGCTAAGTATGGATTCTTCCTTTTACTAATATGACAGCGGATGAGATGGGCAGTTAGCGAGCGGGAGAGAAACAGGTAACGTTGAACAGGCACGCGAACGGATAATTGTCAGAGTGTGCACTATTAGTCAATCGTTCACCTGAGTAGCTACTTTACACAAAGATGCGTTCCGATGTTCAGAGTCTACAAGGATGATACGACGGGAACAAATGCGAGCTAGGGCATTCCAGGTCGCAGGTAAAATGGATAAGGGAGAAAGAAACCCCGGTAATGAGGTGTCGTGCCTTATTCCTGCAAGGACCTGGCAGAAAACCCTGTCGCCATTTCCATCGTGGAGGTGACCTTGGCGAGCAAGGTGACTGTAGCTCCATGCACGCGCGGCAAAGGCCGCTAAGTTAGGACTTCAGTAGATGAGATTCAGTGTCGGCGCCCTTTGAAAGGGTACTTTTCAAATCGGGCTCAGCGAAACCCCATCTTTCAGGGCATAGTAGAATAGCACTTGAGATGCTTACTAGGCATGTTATTAGAGAGAATTGTAACGAACGATCAAGCTGCATGGTCCCGCTGATGATGGCTCCGCGTTGAGTCTGCGGGGCGGCTTGTACTCTCCTCCTCCCACTATATAATATTCTCCGAGTATTAATCCTCCAGTAAAGTGACCCAATACTGCCTGTGAACAGTAAACAAGCTGTTGACCCATGATCGTCTTGGCATATTTGTGTGCAAGAAGAGTAGAAAAACGTTACTGTCGCAGAGCTGACAAGCAATGTGGTTGAGGCAACAGGGCAACGTGGAGTAAAACCAAGCTTCGTCCGTGGCATGTTTAGCAAATGTGAGCTCTTGTGGTTTTCAGTTGTGCTCCAATAAGTGCGGAGAGGAAAAATGGACTCCGGCGTGGACAAATGGCGTGACGGCGCGAGGAAATGTTTTCCATTTCACGCCGCAGGGACTTAGACGTTGAAACGAACGTGACATCGGCGCGAGTCGCAGGTCACGGCGCGAAATGAGATTCTCCGCCGAGCGTGAAATCGATTGGGCGCCGTTGCATTCCGCGCTCGGCGTGAAATCAAGGACCTTGCGATTTCGCGCTGCAAGGTCAATCCCGGTTTGGCAGTTCTCGACAAAATGTGTTAATGCTTGCAGTACACCCATTTGAAGTGCTTACACAGTCGGCTTAGCGTTAGACTAGTAATTATTAGGGTGCTTGACCCAGTCTTCTCCGATACACCAACAACGGGTTCACTCATCGCAAATAAGTCTCCTAGCTTAGGGCTGTCACCAAGAGCTCGATCTCAGAGTACCTGCAATACGAATTTAGGCACATCGCTCTTAGGCAAGTCTTAGGCAAGTGCATGCACATAGAGAATTGGTGAAAGGATCGGTGAACGACCAGTTTCTAACATGAGCTATCGACGTATCCAAAGCATATTTCAACGCTAAAATAGTACGTCAGTATATCATGACCATGAACATGCATCCGGAAAAGCACTCTGTCATCCCAAAACCAAATACCGTCAAATGCGTTCAGTTTGAGTCGAACATGGAATCTTATCGGTTAAACTTTTCATTATCTCGACAACCACTCCATTCTACATCGCCAAGCCTTTCTAGTAAGACCATCCCAATGTAATTAGCATGTTAAAAATGAAATTTAGAGTTAATATGAGCCAGAGGGCTCGGTGCAGGATTGGGAACTGGCGCCTCCCAAACACTTGAGGAACCGTGAGAGCTATCGAATATTGCGTCTCAAGCCGGCGCTCTCCCTTCCCACCTCTTCTTCCAAGTAGAGTGTCGGCCCGGAACAAGTCCACCCACTCCCACAGCCACACGCCTCGCGCGCAGGTTCGCTCACGGCACAGCAGCAGCAGCAACACGCCCTCACCGCCGCTGATTTCGACTTTGGCGAGAAACTGGGCTCCGAGTCGTACTCCTCCCTGAGCCTCCCCTTCTCTTACGCGTCAAACGACACATTTCTCTGTCTCTCCTCTTCTTTTGTGTTCCACTTTCCTTTTCATGGCTTGTCAAAATCGATTGAGCTCGAGCTCGACTCGCTCATCCGCAAACTCGGCTCGTTCTCGTACGAGATAGTGGAGTACTACACCGCTCAGCTGGTCGACACGCTCGAGGACATTCACAACTTGAACATCTTGCACCGGGACATCGTTACTCGACGCGGATGGGAATAAAAGGATGAAGATCCCGGATTTCGTGCTCGTGAAGTTGCTGAGAATCTTGTGGTAGTTGGGGGGGGGGGGGGGAGGTGTGGCTGAGGGCGAGCTCGTTCGTGGGGTCGAGCTTGTATGTCAGTCCGGAGCTGTTGACGAGGTCGTATGCCACTTAGGCGTGAGTGATCTTTTACCCACTGATGTAGATGAGGTCTCGGGAGCTGACTTGTGGGGTTCTTGATGCAGTTCCGACGTGTGGGCTTTGGGCTCGATCATATTTTACATAATTTAGGGCGACCCGCCGTTCAAGTCTATGTCGGAGTTCTTGACGTTCGGGAGGATCAAGCATTGCGATTACGCGCTCCCGCCGGACGGGTCAGAGCACGCGTTCGACCCCGAAGCCAAGGATTTGATTCAACAGATTCTCGTATGTTTTTGGTTTGTCTTTTGAGCGCACGGTTTCGTGAACGCGCCACTGACTTAGCACGACAACTTTTAGAACCTCGACCCCGCGGAACGCATCACGACTCAGCAGATTCGTGCTCATTCCTTCCTCTCATTTGTCGATTGGACGACGCTGTGGACAGATCCAGCGCCAGCACCAGGCTCGGGTACGCGGAAACCTCCTCCGCCACCTCCAAATATGTCCAACGTGTTTGACTCGGACGGCGACGATGAGGACGTCAACGCGATGTGGGAACAAGTTTGTTGGTGTTGGGAATCAAGCTCGTGATCCCGAGGAGGAGGAGGAGGAGGATGGGCCGTTGGCGCTTCCGCAAGACGCTACGGCAGTCAAACCGCCGAAAGTGGAGAAAGAGGATCCGGAGCTCCAGCGTGTGAGGAGGATGTGTGGCAATTCTAACGCGAACGAAGCCAAGTCGGCCGAGAAGCCTGCCGACTCGGTGGAGCAGGTCAAGGCCAGCCCCTCGACGTGTCCCGTCGTTCAAGAGGAAGCGGGCGAAGACGACTCGGCGAGCCAGGAAGACGATGTGGTGCCGTTGGATTTAGGTCCCACTTCGGTTCCGCTGCATCACGTTCTGTGGAGGAAGAACCGACTCCGAGGATCGGAACCATCCTGGCTACCGCACCACCGCTGCTGAGGCAGAGAACCGGGATTCGTGGTTGTTGGTCGGCCGGGGCATCATCAGCACACCGCCTCGTCTTCTTCGAGATTCGGGTCACTCACTAAGCGGGATAGGCGCGCCCCATCGGTATCGATCGATCCGAGCGTCGCATCGACTGGCCGGGTCTCACCGCCGCCCAGATCGGCGTCGTCGGCGACGAGCTCGGAGGGTAGTCCGTTGGAGCCTGTGTGTGCACACCCGACGCAGCATGGAGGAGGAGGAGGAGGAGGGAGCACGGGGTTGGGACTGTTCACGAGGGTGTGGGGGAAGGATACTCGGAGAGGATCGACCTCGTCGACGGCTGCGCCGGCTGGTGCTTGTAGTGGTGGTGGCGGTGGAGATAATTCGGGACTGGGATTGTCGCTGTGGTCGAGGAGAGCATCGTTTGGGACGAAGGATACGGTTTCGAGCGCCGGTTCGGGAGGGAGGAGGTTGTTGCCTGATGTCTGGGGCACCGCGTCGAGGAGGATATCGAACACGAGTGGGCATGGGACGACGAGGAGCTCGTCGAACTCGAGGAGAGGTAGTAGGAGCGGGAACTTGTTGGGATCGGGCGACTTGCGAAGGGTGTGATGGCGAAACGGTCTGTCCTTCTCAGTCCTCGTCTGCAAGCCATGTAAGGGCCATGGTGTAACGATTCCTGACGAACGCGTATTCTTTAGGTCGAGCATGTTCTTACCGGGTGAGCAGGTCATCTGCCATTCATCCCTGCAATCACGCACACGTCACGGCCTTCTGCCTTCCAAAGGGAGAATCTTTGTCTTGACGGACTTGCCGCGGTTGCTAATGGTCAAGGGATACCCGGCAAGGTCTTCATCAAATGCTTCGACCTCGCACGCCGACGCGGCCACACCGACCGTTCATATGCCCTTTGCGGGGGACATCGTCGTGAAAGCCGAGATCCTGTTCCCAGCTGCGACGTCGACGCTGTCCGACCGGGTCGGGTTTACCTACCGGGGCAATGATCAATCCGATGAAGGAGGCTGCTAGAGGGCTTGGAGACGACCAGAGGGTTTTGGGACGTGGATGACGGAGAAGGCAATGGGGGAAGAGCTGGCGAGGCGGAAGATGGAGGATGAAGAGGTTGACGAGGATGTACGGGCCCGCCAAGTCGAATGACATGAATGTAATGGCCCGAGAACCCTAAAGCGAGTTTGGCGTGGAAGTAACTCATGACTTAAGCTATACCAAAATAGCGAGAGACGTGCAGCTTGGATCTCGCTCCCACTTTAAAATCTCTTCGTTTCTATCCCTCGCTGCTCCATGCCCCCCATTTCTGATATTAGGACCTTTATTCGTACGTTTTGCACATTCCCCACTCGTTACAAGAGAGAGAAGATACAAAATATTACAGAGCACGTCAAGTACGTGATAAGCATTCTCTATCGTTACTTTTGTAAAGAAGGCGGCTTAATCTCGAATTCACTGAAACTCATACGTCCGGCCCGTACCGGCTCCTCCGGATCCAGGCCTTCACTGATGCAGCAGACGGGGATCATGAGCAACAGGACACACGCGAGCAGCGTTGACGCCATCTCGGGTTCAGTCTCGTGTCCGTCGAGAACAAAGGATCGGAACCCCGCACCAAACTCGCTGCCAACGAGACCGTGATGGACAAAGGCGATGGAGGCTTGGAAACGATAGCCAGGGCTTGCGTAAATGACAATATCGTCGGACCCTGTTTATCTGGCACCGAAAGAGGTTGAGCGTGTCCAAATCATTTCAACCCGTCAATGTTCCAGTGCCCCTCTGGTCCGATATGCTTGGCGGCCTTCGAGCTTATCGCCCGTGTCCTTGGAGGCAATTTTTAGTGGCAGGTGCATCTGCGTAGATGAATGATCAAAGTCATGCGACCGTGTAACTTAGTCTGAAGCTTGGGCCACCATATGCATAGTGAGCAGCATCTCGGGACGAGGGGACATCTAGCAAAGGGGGAGGTGACAGCTGGTTTTGCTTTCATAACAGATGCCGTTCTCTTGGCCGGAAACCTAGTTTGTTAAGGCTGTCAAGGTCGTGGGCTGTATGTCGTTAGGTTGAGAATAGCTCCCTCCATATCCATTTGTCTTGAGATGGGCAGATTCTGGGAACGTCGCAGTCGACATTCATCACACAGCCGTCGGGAAAGCATACTCATCTCTGCGTACAGTCTTTCGCTATATAGTACTCAGTAGACGTTCTTGGGGCAATGTACTTCCTTTCGATGATGCAAAGTAGGAAGGAAAGCACTTAGTATGCTTAAGCTCGCTGTATGGACGCGGCTCACGAGTGCGTTCGGCATCGTTTATGAGCACTAAGTGATACGACTTATTGTAATCAGGACACCCAGAGCAGAGACAGGGACGGAGACACGGCGGCAGCAGAGCATATAGGGCTCCCAAACATACCATATCGTAGCTGTTTGTGCCGTGCTTTCGACGGGTTTGAGCTAAGTTCTTCCTCAAAGTTTTACTCTGAGAACGTCCTCCCTATGTCACTAATTCCTGCAACCCTGTCTCAGTCTTCATGCTCTGAGCGCGTAGAGAGGCTACGTCGTAAGGTTCAGACTATCATTGCTCTCGTTCATAATGAATGATGACCTAAGTCTGCGTATGAAGACAGCTGGTGGTAGACCGCAACAGGCAATGGTTCGAAGGAGATTACGAAAGGGATTGATAGACCGTTTTGCTGAAGAGGGATGAGGCACAATTTCAAAAGACGGTTTGGATCTCAGCTGCTTTACTTTGTTGTATTGTTCCACTACTTGAACTCACCAGAGCGTTCTATTATAGAATCGCCTTCTGTCGCTGTCTACTTCATGTCAAGGCCGACCGGCTTGTTAGGCATGGTTCGCTACATATGCTAACAGCGCTTCCTAACCGAAATTCTGGCCTCCTTCACGAGGCTCCACCCACCAAACCTCTCACTCAAGGAGCAGGAAAAGAGTGGTTACAGACCTAGTGGCTGCGGGCAGAGACCTTACGCTACACAGTACCCTTGCGCATCTTGACTACACGAGGCTCCATGGAACTGAAAGGCAGACCCAGATTGGGTCCGCGAAAGCACGGTTGAATATGCTTCGGTTTCCATACACTAGGGTGGATGATCCGATCTGACGGGATGCGGTGAGACAAGTATGTGGCTTGTGGCAGTAGGGTGGAATCTATGAGAAGAAACGGTCCGTCAGTTGCTGGCAGACACGACGGAAAGAGCGGGACGCGCAAGGTGAAGGCGATGCATCCGACAATCATGCCAAATGTGAGGTTTGAGTGAATAATTGCGAGTGAAGGTTATGGCCCATCTTTGTTAGTAAAAAAAAAAATCAGCAAGCTCAAGGACAAAGTCCAGCTTACTTGCTTGAAGCCGATCCAACTGCCCTCTCATTCGCCTTTCTTTGGTCCTTTCACGTCACTGAAAAGTCAAAGAGTTAATAAAAAAGGAACTCAGTTCATGAAACCGACGCGCAAAGAGAGACCCACCTCGCGCCGACAGCAATTACAGTAATGTCCTGTTCGAGCCCAAGTTCCCGACCGATCAACGAAGACGTCGTCACGCTTTCCCGTATATTGAACCCGTCAAAGAGCCATTAGGTGAGGCAGCCACAAAGCTCTAGGAGGGCTTGCATAGTCACTGCGAGCCGCGCTAGACCGTGCTGGTGACGGGACTTGTGGCCGTGGAGGCGACTGGGGTGGATACGATGACGCTTGCGCATCCAGCAAGTCGGACTTCTCCGAAGAGCAGCAAACTTGTTCGGACGTGTATTATCGAAGCCCTTTTGCTCTGAGGGGGCACGACTACCCAGGTGTCGAGTTCTTCCTATGGCTCGCCTGCGGGTTTATGTTTGTACCGTGCGAGGACTCTCCCCCTTCGCGCTACTGTCCAATTCTTCGGGTCGGCAGGTCCCAGTGTGAGATGTCGAAGCTGACGTTGACCACTAGCAGATTTGAGGTCTGCTCCTGGTCCTCGTGAGCTCAAACGAAGGTATAAAGAGAGAATCGATATCTTACCTTCGCCTCGCAGATCTATTTGTAGCTCCTTTGCGAGAGAGAGAACACGGTCGGCGTGGCGTGGTGACGAGTGTGGAAAGTCTTTGTTGTACCACGCACGCTCCATTAAGGATGAACATGACATCAGCGCAGGCAGAGTAGCGACTCGAAACTCCCTAGCTCCACTGAGCATCCAGCCATTAGCAAGGGAGAGGGCAGTAGGAAGGAGAGCCTCTCAGGGCGAACGACGGGTACTGGACTAATTTGCTCAGCCTCAACCGGATCGAAAGCCAGGACAGCTGTCAGCTTCTTTTCCAAACCTCAATCATATGATACGTACCAGGGTATTACGAGATGACCGAATGATGAGGTGGAAATGGGCGGAGAGTTGAGCGAATGGGTGGCGTTGGACAATTCGACTTTGAGGGGATCTAGTAGCTAACGTCTAGAGCAAAGGGGGTTGCGAGTTAGACGCTGCACGCTCATAGAGCACGGTTCGCGCATTCTGAGTGCTATAGAATGAAAGTATGGGTGGTATTAGAAACAGTCAACCTCGCAAAGTCTTCAGCGAAACTGCCTGCAATGGATCCGTACCTACGCGGGTGTCGTCAATCAAAGGTAAGCCGGTTTGATGATGCGATAGTCGCCTCATCACGTCGGAGAGAGACCGCTGGGGATCAACGGTTGAAGCAGTGGTATAGAGATGGAGGGAGGGAACGAGCAGTGGACTGTCCACGAATCAAGGACGGTCTAGGTTGATCAAGGCAAGTCTTGGACAATCAGCCAACTTGCGTCTGCGAAAAAGGGAGGTGAGGTTCAGAGAAAGTCTGGTTTAGGACCGTGGACTGACTTACTAGTCCCGACTCTCTCTCGATGAATGGCTTATGCCCAGACATCTTTAAGGGACATCCATCCTTTCAGGTGACGAGCATCTTGGACGGACCAAAGATTTCCTATTGAACCTTCTGGTAGAATGGCAATCGCGAATAAGACGGAAAAGCCTTTAAGTTGAGACCAACGTCTGATCTTTTCTTCCTCCTACTAGCTAAGCTCGATGGTTGACGCGAGGCCAAGGCCGATAAGGTTGGTCGAGGACTAAACGAAATAGTTGGGGAAAAGCGAAGGGTGCAATAGGAAGGCTCTGGAGCAGGTGACGGGGGGCGGCGGCGAGTACTTCCACTCCACAACCTTTTCCACTAACATCCTTTGTGTGACGTCGATACTCGAAACAGCGTCTTATCTGGACCTCAGCCAACCGCTTTGCACTTTGCTAGTAGGAAGAAGGTCCCAACCAGCCCCCTTTCTCTCCCCCCATGTTTCCTGGCCTCATCGCCAGGTTGAGAGTTTAAGGGCGAGCGGATGGACAGCCCGGCTGACCGACCGAAAGTGGAAAATGTTTATCGGTCCCAAGACTGCATCGTAACGGCCTTGAATCTTTTCTCTTGACCTTGTCGTACGAGAAGCTGGTCGGCGAGTTCCTGATGGAAAGGAACCAGCAGGGAGAGAGAGGAGTCCTTGCCAAGAGTGAATTTACGTATCGGGAATGAGTAGATTTAGGGGAAGAGGTTGACGGTGAAAGATATGGAGAGGCCTGGCGAGATGTGAAGTGAAAGTGCGAAAGAAGAGTGATGTCCTTGTTCCTGGCCACTGCGTTGGGCGAGGTCTCCATGAATGTTCCTTTGGTCTGCTTTGTTCCGGTCATAGGCCATAGCGTTCGTGGTTCCTCGTGAACTTTTGCATATGTCTCTCCGCCCTTCTTGTTGCCAGGACTGGAGGGCAATGGGCTAAGGGGACAAAGGGTGGGGTGGTGGTGGTGGTGGATTCTTTGTATTTAGACTGCGAACAGGCTGTCTTAGGGACGCCAAGGTACAGTTCCGACCGGAGCGGAGACCCGTTACATGTAAACAACTGCAAACGGAGGGCTACTACTATTAACTAGGGGATGTTAAGATTTTTGGGCGGGCACATGGCTTTTGGTGGTTTGTAGTTGAGGTGCGGCAGTTCAGGGCTGTTTGGGCCTTTTTGTATGGTATGGGTGGGATCAAGTCGCCGTCGGAGTTTTGACATAGAGAAGAAAGAAAATAGAAAAAGGGGGTTGCATGGGTCATAAGGGGGGGGCGCGTTACGCGTTCCTCTGCATCGTTGCTCGGCTGAACGCGCCAGACCGAGCGGTGAATTGGGCTAGGGCTTTTATGCCTTTCGCCGTGCCTAGGATATCCGCGAGCTTGATTTGTTCTGAGGCTTCTTCCAAGATCGGTCTGTGTTCCTCGTGCATCCAGCATTCACGCAGTACGTGCTCCCTCGTCTCCACCGATTCCCCGCACTGACAAGTCGGGCCTTCTGATGGGACGAAGCGATTGCAGTATTCTCCATAGCTGCCATGTCCCGTCCGTACTTGCGTTACACGGGCATAGTTGGCTCTTGAGAGTGTCTCGAAGTGTTCTCTTGGCGTTAAGGTTGGGGGCAGTCTGTCTGCTAGGGCGAAACCGCCGGAGGGCTGTGTGGCTGCCCAACGTGCTGTCCATTTTCCTCGCGCTCTGCTCCTCGCGATTCGATGGGCGTGAGTGAGGGAAGTAAAGCTGTACCTCTCTCTGAGGCCAGCTGCTTCCTTCGCTCTCTCGTCTACCGCTTCGTTTCCAGCGATGTCTTGGTGGCCTGGGACCCAGGCGATCTCGACCGTGTTCTCCGGCGACGCGTCGAGGAAAGCTAAGATCGCGCGGCGGAACATCGTGGATAGGACCTGGCACGGCTTTGTCTGCCCTTCGAATATCACCTGCGCTGCTCCCGAGTTGTCGGTGTAGAAGTGTAGGTGTTTTGCTGTTGTGCCGAGGTCGCTCGTCCGGTCTCTCGCCACTTGTGTGATCCGGCTTCCCGCCGTCGTCAGTGCCGCCATCTCTGCATCCCACACTTCTGACTGGGCTCCTAGTCCGAATTTGACCTCCCATAGAATCTGTCTCTCTTTGTAAGCGACCACTGCGGCCCCTGCTCTGAGCCCCATGCCTGTCACCATCGTCTGCGATCCGTCTGTGTACACCAGGATGTGATCAGGGTCGTCGCGGAATGCCCGCGTCTCCTCATCGTGGCGAGCGGCCGCCTCTCCCTTTGTCTCTCCTGGGCGTTGCAAGTTGAACTTGACGCGGTGGCGAAGGTCGTCATCGTGTTTCGTTCTTCTCCAAGGTGGTTCCAGGAACGGTTCAACGCGCTCCCATGTAGGGTCGGACCACGATGCAATGTTGGTGAGTCTGGTAGGTTTTGGTCTTCTCTCGCGTCCTCGCTGGATGGCGATTGGCGGGGGAAACAACGGGTTGTGGCCATTCCTCCATTCTGACGGGAGGCGCTGCACCGCAGGGTGATGGAATCCAAGTCGGTTCAGTCTCAGCGCGTATTTCTCGTTCATAAGGTCGAGGTAGATGTCTATGGGCATGATTGCGGCTTCAATCTCCAGCGCTCGAATCGGGGTCGTACGGAACGCTCCGCAGATCCATCTGAGTGCGCGATTCTGCACGCGGGTGAGCTTCGCTTCCAGCATTTTCGTCCCTTTCACTTGCGCGCCTTTCCACCATAGGGGGGACCCGTAGGTCATGATGGGAAGGATGCAGGTGCGGTATAGAATTCTGAGGAGCTTCTGGTGTAGGCCGCGCTTCGTGTTTGCGAGCATTTTCAACGCGCTGAGAGCGTTTTCCGCCTTCGATGTCATTCGGGCAACGTGTGTTTTGAAGCTGAGCTTATGGTCGAATGTCATTCCTAGCCAGACTACTTCCGGTCTCCCCTGCAGGAGCTGCGGGGCCTCTCCATTGTGTGCTGGGATCTCGATGTTTGGTAGCCCTCCACCGGCGTCCGCCGCCCGAGGGGTGTTGAAATGGGTAAGTTCCTTTTTGTCCCTGTCGAACTTGACTCCCACCGAGCCCCCCCAGCGGACTATCTCCCTCCATATCTCGAGTAAGACGGTCACATTGTCCCCTAGCGTGTAAGATGACACGAGTAGGTTGCCGTCGTCCATGAAGGATTTTAGGCTAGGCTTTTCGATCCCTCTGTCCTGGAGGTCCGGGTTGTCACGTTGGTATTTCTCGACGACCTCCTCTATCGGACTCGTGAAGATGACAAACAGGATCGGCGAGATAGGTGATCCTTGGGGGATGCCTGTGCTGACGGGTCTACGTGGTCCGACCTTTCCGTCCAGTGAGATCGACACTTCGCGCCCCTCGATGAACGACGCCACCCATCGTATCATGGCGATTGGAAGCTTTTTCTTGATGAGGGTCCTCAGTAGGTGTGGGTGTGACACGTGATCGAATGCGCCTGCGACGTCAAAAGTTAGCGCCGACGACACTTTCTTTCGGTTCTTCGCGCATTCTATGTCATGTACGAACGCCATCCCAGCGTCCGTTGTGCTCCTCCCTGGTACCCCTCCGAACTGTCCTTGGGCAACTAGGTGGTGGGTGCACGCCATGTGCGACATTCTTGCGGCCTCGATGCCTTCTAATACCTTTGCCAGGCACTCTTCCAGCATGATCAGCCTCCAGGATTTCGTTTTCGCGTACGATTCCTTCCGAGGCTTTCGCAACGCTACACCGATTGTGTGCTTCCAAACGCGAGGGTGGTATCCGGCCGTTATGCACGCTCCAAAGACCGAGAACATCTCCCTCTCTGCTACGTTCCATGCCCATCTCAGCGCTAGGAAGCTGATGCCGCTGGGCCCTGGTGCCTTATTTGGGTCCGGTTTGAAGATCGCTCTCCTCACTTCGCCCCTTGTGGCTGGGGGCATCTCGGCTTCGCCTGGGTATGGCCGGGTAAGGTCTGGCATATCGTTGGGATCCCAGTTCGACGGTGGTAGCAGCTCCTTCAGGAGGAGTTCGCACTTCTCCTCGTGTTGGACCACCGCTGTGCCCCCTGTTCGTGGCGTCATCGCCGGCGATGGATATTCTCTCTTCCCTTCCGTCCACCGTTTGAACTCAAAGACGTTGGTGGGTTTTGCATCGGCGAGCTTTCCCTCTGCATCCCGTCTCCTCGTCGCCTTAATCCCCCTACGGAATCTAGCCCTCGCCTTCAAGTATCTCCCAGTCGCTTGTTCTGAAGCCACGCCCTCTCGCCGCGTCTCTGTCCGTACGACCGCTTCCGCTTCCTTCAACTCCTCTAGAAAGTGGTCGAGCTCCTCGTTCCAGAAGGACTTGGAGTGAGGAGAGAATCGGCGTTCCGGGATCGTTGCCTCCGCAGCTGCCACTAGTGCCTCTAGGAGTGCTTCTGCCGCGGTCTCTATGTCCTCCTCGGACTGAGCTGCTGTGATGTTGTTGATCCTATTGAAGGTCTCTGCCTTTGCTTGCAGCTTTTCCACCAAGCACTCTTGGAACAACACGGGGTCCGCCCTCTTGTAGTTGAACTTCCTATTTGGGGTTGTGTCGATCGGTAGTTCTCCCATGTCGATCACCCACCGGATGGCTGTGTGATCCGACGAGAATGACATGGCTCTGTCCGTAGTCCATTCCTTTGCCGCTCCGACCTGGATGGCGGCCTCGTTTGCGAAGGTGAGGTCTATAGTCGTCGCGTGGGATCCGTTATGCCCGAAGAACGTCGGTTCATCTTCTTCATTCAGGAGAAGGAAGTCGTGGTTGAGGAGCCAGTCCACGGTCCTCTGAGCTCTCTCCGAGGCGGCTGGGCTTCTGGCGGGTTCCCACCACTCGTGGTGGAGGTTCCAGTCTCCTGTCAGCATTATCGGGAGCTCCGTTGGCCATGGTGCATTGATGATGTCGTCCACGACCCATTCCTGTGACGCTGATCTTGCGGTGGAGTTGTATATGTTCACTATCAAAACCGGAGGGTGCCCGCCCTGTCGGATTTCGAGAACCTGCGCAAATCTTGATTCCAGTATGTCGGTCCTGAGCGTAACGTGGAAGTCGCTTCGGCCTCGGATGACATATGCCATTACACCCGGCAGTTCTTCCCCCTTTAACGTACACGGCAGTATGGGGGACCATGATCTCGAGTGTACCGGCACTCTGTGACCCTCTCTCATCTCCCAGTACCACGGTTCTTGAATTAGGACGATGTCGTATTTTGATGCCGTGGCGTTTAGTAACGCGTGGCACGTCTGATTATTGCGGTATGAATTTAGTTGAATGATTCGTATCGGGCGTGTCTTGGGTCGTGTCGCTGTTCTCTGCCTTTGGGTTTGATTAATCATTTCCATTGGTTCTGTTCTGGTCCGGCTCCCCAGGCTTGTCCCGGGTTCGCGTCTGTGACCTCCATCTCCGAGTGATGGGAGTTCTCTGTCGCGGTGGTAGCGCCTTGGCTGGTGGGTCCCGCCTCCTTTCCATCCTCCTTCTCTCCCTTCTCTTTCTCCCTTTCCTTCTCCGCTTCCGCTATCTCTATGGCTCTCTCCGTCACTTCCCCTGCTTGCCCGAATATCCTCAGCGCGGCCTCCTCCGTCATTCCGGGGAATCGAGCCTTTAGCTCGTCTATATTCCCTTGGTTCGCTTCGAACCATCCGGCGTTGTTCTTCGCGTTCTTCCTCGTGCGTTTCGCCGGGGGTTTGGTTTGTGTGAGGGGCGGTCCCGGCGCTGGGTCGGTGGACTTTCCTCCTTTCTTCGACGCGGTGTTAGCCGCCTTAGATTTGGTAGCAAGTCCGATCGCCCTCTTCCTCACGGCGCAGTTTCTGCTGTCCGCAGCATGACAATCTTTGCAGTTGACACATACCGTGTGGTCGCATTCCACTTCATCCATCTCGCATACGTTGCAGTGATGAGCACTGGACGGGTGGTCTTCCGCACAGAGTCTGCATCGTTCCTTGGGCGCTCGGCATGCTTTCGTGGCGTGTTCGTAAGACCAGCAGCGTATGCATTGACGGACGATCTTGCGTTCTTCGAACGACGACGCGTACACGAAGTCGCCTTGCCAGAAGAGGCCTCTCTTCACCTTCCGGAGATGGTCCGCTTCCGACTGCGATTTGAAGGTGAGCACCAAGGATGCAAACGTCTTGTTCTGAATGGCTTCGTCGGTTGCGAGCCACCTCGGCGCTTCGACAAATTGGTTCCGCCTGATCTGAGGGTTCCATTTCTCGATCTCCTCCACAATATCGTTGCCTTGTATCGGTCGGCCGTCCCTCCCTGTTACGTAGAGTCCGTTGACCTGGATCTTGTGCCACGGTTCGTCATCATGCGCCGTGACCACAGTTCCATCCGGAACTATCTCCATTCCAATCTTGTCAGCGAAGGGCAGAAGATCTGCGCCTTTCGTTCCTTCCATCACGTAGAGGTTGATGTTGCCGCCGTCCGTATATTCTGCACCGCACACCCGAACATCCGACTTTTCCTCCTCCAGGACGGTATTCGCCCTATCGACGATGCGGAAGCGTGTGATTCGATCCTTTAGGGCGATCCGGGGGGTGCAGCGTAGCGTGACTCTCAGGGGAGAGTGTCTTCGGCGGGGGTTCTCGTTGACCTTCGAGGATGTCTGCTTGTTCGGCGCTGGAGTCTTCACCTGCTTTTGGGGCACTATCGGGACTGGGTTGGCTGATGGTGTGAGGTTCGGTCTGGGTTGGGGTTTTCCCGGTGTCGGTGCTGGTTGGTCGAGTTGGGCTTTTGCCTTGGTTTGTTTCGCCGTCTTTTGCGGCGGGTCGTCGGTCGTATTTGTTGCTTCACCGTTCGTGGCCTGCGGGCAGGGAGTGTTCGGGCCTCTCCCCATGGCCGCGATCACCTCCGTTAGTCTGTCCGTAGTCTTATGCTGGTTCTCGATGTGCTGTTGTTGCCTCTCGATGTGTCGTTGGAGGCCTTGGATGGTCTCAACAAGGCCATCCGCTGCCTGGGTAGCGGTCTTGGGCATGCATCCCGCGATCGAAAGCAAGTCCGAGAAAGCAGTATTTATTTCGCTACTGGCCCACGGAATAGGATAGAGCTTTAGCTTCCTAACTAGTTCCGCCGCTTCGCGGAGTGTAGCAGCGAGCTGTCGTGTAAGTCCTGCGCGGACGGCGTGCGGTTCGAAAACTGACTGGTCCTCTGTGGCTCCTGAGAGGCTCCTCGTCCCATCAAGATCCGGCTCCTCATCGTCGGTGACCATTGGCTCTGATTGCGATCCTCCATGCTCGCTGTATCGGTCAAATTCGGGGTGTGCGGCTGCCTGGGCTGCTTTCCTAGGTGGGCTACGATCTCCTTCGCTCCTTGCCGTGAAGTTGCCCTGGCGCGACACTACTCTCTTCGGATTGTGTATTATCCTCTGCGGTTTTGGTGTGGAATGTTCCGTTGACTCTCGTTCCTCCGGGTCCTTGAGCATCTCCTCTGCCCCGCGTTTTGCCGGTTGGGTCGGCGATTCCGTTCTACTTGTGGGGTTATCCCCCGGATCTGAGGACATGTTGTGTTGATATTCTCTATGTGTTGCTAAGTCTGATGCTGTCGCAGGTGGTCCTCGTACGTAGAGGTTGGGATGTCGAGTGCCGAGGTAGTGGTCCGATTCGATACGCGGGGGACGTTGCACAGCTGTCGGGTGGTGATCGTCCAGTGGGTCTTGGGGCTGTGAAGGTGGTGGGACAAAGGGTGGGGTAGAGCCGCGCATTTGTTCGTTACACTTGTTTGGCCAAAATTCCAACATGACGTACTGCCGCACAAATACCTTTTCTCACCTACCTTTCACCGGTACCCGCCTCCTTGCCCTGCTTGATTCTTCTCCGGACATGGGCAAACCAACTCCTTGCCAGATCTGTCCAAGCCAGTCCCCACCTTGAAACCCACGTCACAACACGTCCTCAGTTCAACGACTCCGACCACGTCCTCAGTCCAACGACTCCGGCCACGTCCTGGGTCATGACTCCGGCCGCGTCCTCGGTTCAGCGACTCCGACCCGTCCTCAGTTCAACGACTCCGACCGCGTCCTCGGTTCAACGACTTCGACCGCGTCCTCGGTCCAGCGACTCCGACCGCGTCCTCGGTTCAGCGACTTCGACCGCGTCCTCAGTTCAACGACTTCGACCGCGTCCTCGGTCCAGCGACTCCGACCACGTCCTCGGTCCAGCGACTCCGACCGCGTCCTCGGTTCAACGACTTCGACCACGTCCTCGGTTCAACGACTCCTACCACGTCCTCAGTTCAACGACTCCGACCGCGTCCTCGGTTCAACGACTTCGACCGCGTCCTCGGTCCAGCGACTCCGACCACGTCCTCGGTTCAACGACTCCGACCACGTCCTTCGACCACGTCCTCCGACCACGTCCTCGGCCCACTGCAACATCTCAATCGTGGTTGCTACCTCTAATGGAGCTCGGTGCGGTGGTTGGCAAGTCTGTCGTGTTACGCTAACTCTACCACTTGACGCGGACCTGGTCCCATCTTAATTTCTGTCTATCAGAAGTAACGGCATGGATGATGAAGAGGTTGGACTGCTCTGCTCGGGTCTGCTCATCAGCAATACACGACCGTCTGACCGTCTGCCAGGAAAGGAGAGTCGACGAGGTTAGGTAACCTATCCAACCTGTCCGAAGCTACCTAGTTGTATAATAGTTGAAGGCGGAATGAGATGAATGATAGTTGAAGGCGGAATGTTGTATCACTAGCAAGCTCGCTTAGGATGCATGCTGCATCACCTCTTCCACGTATCAGCTGTCAGCTAATGAGAGCGTAGAGGGAGCGAGAAACTCTCCTGTACGTCATGTACTCAGACCCAAATAGTAGGCTACCCGGGTTTGTCATCGCTACTAATGTCCGAGTTTCGGTCCGAGTAAGCAAGCACTGTCGTTTGTTCACCTACTACCATCATAAACCCTCTTTAACATACAAACGCACTCAATGAATGCAGGAAATTCAAACAATCATGCTGCACCAGCTAGTAGCGCGGCCCTGCTGGTGCGATTCTTCTGCACGTCGAAGAGAATAAACGCCATTAACCTGTTGACCCTATAAGATGGTAGCTGAAGCCCAGCTTGAACAGTTCAAGAACTTTGTTCTCAGAAAGGAGACTACTTTGAGAGGTCTGAGGGAAAGGGTGGTTGTCAGTCGAATCAGGCAATAGACATGAGATGGATCATGCTGACTACATTGGCCCCCAGGTAGTACGTGAAGAAATTCAAAAATTCGAAGCTGAACTTCCAAACCTGGAAGCTAGCGTTGTCGAGAAAGAACTGATTCATCAGACCTTGCTAGCAAAACTCGCTGAGCAGAAAAGACTAGTCGCAGGTCTTCAGGTCATATCAAACCTGATAGATGACCTTCCAAAAGTGAAATGAACGTCATACTAGATTCTCTACACTAATTGATGTGTATCAGTGCGACATAGCTTGACCATTCAACTAAGAGGTAGTTTATCCTACGATGCTAATGAATATAATGATCGACAAAGCCATGCTATAAGGAAGCTCTCTTTGTTCTTTTACCGAGAGTTTTTGATCCCCCATTAGCTTTTCTACCTATCCTTCCACAGTTCAGCTCATATGCGTCGTATTATTTAGAGTAACGACTGTGAGAACATGGTCAACTATCTGCACAAAGGAACTGGAGGAGTTCTGTGATCGCGTTAGAGTTCCAATTCCAAGTTTTCAGTCCGCTTTTCCAGTCGCACTACTTGTTCAAATCCCCCGTGCATTCACAAGCAAAGTAGCTCATTATGCTCTTTCCACAGGAGGGGAGAGTGGCCGTGTTCAGGACCCGAACATGGGCGTACACGTGACTTTTGTTGACCGAGATTTCGAAGTCGACCACCACCTCGCTCGCCGGCCTGTAGCACCATCTGCCCTAGCACCCGAGTACTACAGACCGACGACCTGAATAAGGGTCATGCACGACAAAGATGGCATTGGGCTGTCCCCTCTCCAGCCCTCAATCCAGTTCTCTTTTGGGAGGGCTCCGTCTTTCAAGCCTAAATCTCCACCGAACGAGCCTGCATTGGCTGGCGGATCGACTTCTCCGGCAACCACTCCAGGAATCTTCTCTGGTCCTTCATTTTCTCCTTCAGGACGAGCTAAATTTTCTCCACTTCATGGTGATGTGAGACCTCGGCTGTCCTCCTTACTCCAGCGAACCCCAGAGCTTAGCATACACGCTTCCCCTCCTGCTGCAAACACGAAAACCATAACTTCATCTACACCTGACACTCTGAAAAGAGCTCCGTTCTCTCTGCTAAACTTGGAGATGTCCCAAAAAGCCCCGCGCTCCTCCCAACCCCCGATATTGGCCCGTCGAAATCCGATACCCGAACCAGTGTCTCCCTGGCCAGTGGGTGCTAACGCTTCTGCTAACCTATCTCTGCCTCCAAGCATGTCTACTCCTTCGACGAAAAAACGGATGCTGCAAAGAAAAGGAAAATCGATGGCGGCTTCTGCTGTCGATTCGCCCATTTCACCCTCTCCTTTAGTTCAACCATTGTTAGGGTTGAGTGGCGATCCAGGAGCGATGAACCTCCTTGCTCCAACACCATCCGAAACTCGAAGCGAAACTCGCCCACCATCCGACCACCTCTTTATACCCGCTGTCTCAACCCCTTCCATGACCGATGAGCAGAAGGCAGACCCCTTCGGAAATCGACACGCCACTTTAACGACTGATAGCACCTCAAACCTTGATTACGACACCATACGTAACCGTAGCGTCTCTCGTCCGACGGAGACTCGCCCGGCGATTAGGGCAGCTCTCGACGTGCTCAAGAACATGGAGGAAGAGAACGTGAAGCTTGTAAGTCGAAGCCTGACCTGATTCACGGTCGATGACGAGGAGCTTACCTGCGTACGTTATCACCTAGAAATCCGAGGTACAACAGCTTTCCAGTCGTCTTCAGACCTTGCAAGCGGAAACGGACCTACTTTTGGTCAAGAACCGAACTTTACAAGTAAGGTCGAAGGAAATTGTCGATACTACAGCCGAAACGTTAGTGAGGATGCTCGAGAGACTAGCCATTGATCTAAGCTTACGGTGTTTAGGCTGGAGGTGAACTTTAAAGAGCTAAAGGCCTACAAAACGCAATGTGCCTCCCAGGCTGCGGCGCTAGAGGAGCTCACTTCAGCGAAGTCGGACTTTCACGGCCTTCGAGATCATGTTCAAGCATTACTTGCAGGTATGGGCATCCTCATTGATCATAAAGGCTCTTCTGATTTAGTGTAAGTAGAGATCAAACCGCTCATCCAAGACAGGGAGGACGAATCAGGCTGGTCTACGTTGACGCGCCAAACTATTGCTGATATTCACAACGAGATTCAAGCTATCAAAACCGACTCTGAGAAAAGTATGGCCCGCGCGTTTGATAAATCTGCTGTACTCTGACGCCCTTCTTCGGTAGAACAACATGTCATCGACATTCTCAGAGAGCAGCTGATCAGGTGCACCGGAGATCTCTCAGAAGCCCGCGACCGCGTCTTTACTCTCGAAAACGAGTTGTCTAAATCTCGAGTCACGCTGGAGAAAACTGGAGACGAGGCCGCTAATGCCGGTAAAGGACTAGAGGTGATTTATGTGTTTCGACCACTGAAGTCAATTTGGTATAGTGTCCAAAATCTCGCTCTTGGCGAATGAACTCCAAACACAGCAATACGAGACGATCCTGGCGTTTTCTCGCTCAGAAGAGCTGCAGATGTCGCTAAGGACAGCTGAATCCGAGTAGGTTAACATGTTATCTTATGTTTGACCCGTACTGACTTCCCTCGTTAAGTTTGCAGCACCTTCGCCATAAATTAACCGAATCGGAAGATCTCACTCAGACCTTGCGTACTGAGTGCACGGTGTTACAGCACGCCCATCAGCAGGCTACCAGCCAAGCCAGTCGCATACCCGAGCTAGAAGCGTCACTGCAACGTTTTTCGACTATGAAAGCTGCTATGAAAGCAAAAGACGACTTGATTAGCGACATCCACTCCCGTCTGTCTTCCTGGCCTGCGGTCGAAGCCGAACTCAGAGCCCGAGATCGCGCGATCGCCGAACTCGAAATCTCCTTGAAATCTGCGCGGATGAGCGAGAAAGCTGCTGAGGCTCGGATATCCGCCCTCGAATGCGCTCAGGCCAACCTCAAGCTCGTCACCGCCGAGAACGTGAAACTCCAAAAAGTGGTCGAACGGAGCACGGTTTTCGAGGAACTCCTAATATCGGCCAAGCAAGAGCTCGAGAGGGAGAAAGCTGCGAGACTCAAGGTGGCGAGGGACGCCGAGGTAGCGGAAAATCGGAGAAGCTCGTTGGAACAAACATTGCGGTCTACACAAGATATGTGGGTTGAAGCAAGCAAGTTGGGCGACCACGCGCACTGACTGACACGATACGTCTAAAGGTTGCAACGCTCCAACACTCGCTTTGAGGTACTTTGGAACGGTTCGAGTTGATTCAGCAGAGTATCTAATGTTTCCTGCCCTAGATCTCGGAGCAACGGAGAGTGGACCAGGTCGAGGATCTGACTGTAAGTCCTCAATCACTGTTGAATAAGTGATAATGGCTAATGCTTGATTCCTCAGACTCGGCTGGCAGCAAATGAGGTCCAGTTGACGTCCGCAAGGGAAAGCATATCCAAATACTCCTCTGAGGCGGCAAGCTTAGCGGCGAGTTTGACCGAGATTCGTCATGTCGCAGTACGGAAGATCTCTGCTTTTGCTACGCTCAGCTTATCCCGACTCGCTTACTTTTTGATTCCAAAGGACAAACGTGAAGGCGAATCAGCTCGCCTTCAGGCTGCTATTCAGACCCACGTCTCCACAAGGGACGAGCAAAGCTCCCCAATCACAAAGCTGCAGGCAGAGTTGAAAGAACGCTCCCAGGCCTTGCAACATAGTGAATCACTGCGATCTACGTACGAGGCCCGCGATGAGAAGTGGAAAAGGGGGCTACGGGAGTCAGATGGACGTCTGGCGGATGCTACCAGCAAGCTCCAGAAGTCCGAAGCGGAGATCAGTACTTTGAAGGTGCAAGTACAAACGCTGGCCCAGATACCTGCTCACAATGAAGATAATGATCGATTGAGGGTCGAGCTCCAATCCGCAATAGAACGGGCTGATGTAGCGGAGGGCAGGCTGGCGGAGCAAGAAGATGGGCTCAAGACTTTAGTTACTCGTTTCAGAGCTCGCGAGAAGCTGGTGAGTGTCTGGTTCTGTCATTAGGGTCTTGGCTAACGCAGGATGTACGATATCGTCCCAGTCGGATCTCGAGACGTCGATCATTGGGGACATAGTTGCGTTGGTTCGAGCGCAGTGCGGCAAAGAGGTTCTTGCCCAGATCAACGAGATAAAAGGGGTATATATACGGGTTTGGTCCTCTGCTTGAATATGCTCACGGTCGATTATTTCTTAGCGAGATACGACGATCGGCAAGTTGACTACGCGGGTTGCTCAGCTGGAGGGTCTGCTTGAAAATGCTATGAGGGACTCGGAAGCGGGAAAGGTAGGGTCGACGAGCCCAAGACATCTCGAACTACTTCTGACCTGTGCTCTCAATTCAGATTGCACCGAAAAGTAGATCGAAAGAAAAGAAGGATGATTCCCAAGCTTTGGAGGTCGCCACGCCGATGTCAGACCCACCAGCGCCAGATGCCGATGAAGTGGTGAGACGAATCGCATTGGTGGAAAGTGAGCGATATCGCTGACCGAGGCTGGCGAGGACTAGACTGCAGATTCTTCACCTCCGTCCCCTCCTCTCGCCGCTCGACACATCCTTAACCTTCCTGGTCCAAGCGGCGCTGTCAGGCAGTATGGATCCAGTCGACCCGCTACTGTTGTTACTCGACACCAGTTCGCTGAGATCAGCGAGGCGCCGTGCTCATCCCAGGATCTGCTGTCATTTCCTAGCTCCGACGACCTCGTTGTTGACAAAGCTCACGAGCCCGGGGTAAGGAAATCGAAGCGTAGCCATGATGACATGGGATATGGTGGAGACATTGATGACGAGGACGAGAGTCGACCCGCTACTATTGTTACTCGACACAAGTTCGCTGAGATCAGCAAAGCGCCGTACTCATCCCAGGATCTGCTGTCATTTCCTAGCTCCGACGACCTCGTTGTTGACAAAGCTCACGAGCCCGGGGTAAGGAAATCGAAGCGTAGCCATGATGACATGGAATATGGTGAAGACATTGATGACGAGGACGAGGGCGATGGCGACGACACACTTTTGAAAAACGTCACGTTGAGGAATAAGGTCAAGGTGAGTTGCAACTGGAGTGTGATTTAAGTTATAGACTGAGATCATTCATTGATAGGAGACCACATGGCGAGCTTCTGTGCAGAATAAGGTAAAGGATATACGCCATGCTATAAACGGGACATATCACTGAGTGAAATAACACCCGCAGCAGGTTGGGATGAGCGCCGCCACTACCGCGAATAACGGCACATCGAAGAGCCGCGGAAAGAAGCGACGCTAGCCCAAAGGATATTTATTGCCTCAAGTTTTGAATCGAACGTGTGAGGACCTGCGGATGCCTTCAGTCTGAGACTAAGGGAACACATCAGCGTGCATAATGAGCAGTCAGAGTTGAGTCGAGACCTGATGGAGGTCTAGATGTTTTGGGGTGGACTGCGACTCGGTGAAATTCCGGTCAGGGGCTAAGGAGACGTCGGTCCACGGGGAGAGTGTGTGCCTAGCTGGTTCGAATTCCAACTGTCCTCCCATGCTCTTTGCCTCATACACCGCGACTAACACCAACACCAACCTGGGCTCGATCCTTGCCCGCTCTTGCTCATGACCTCCCCGTCATCGAGCGACCTTCTGCCGCCGCCGGTCAGTCGGATCAGGTCAATCTTTGAAGGCATCGCCGCCGCGAAGAACACCAATAATAGTCCGGCCACCAAAGTCGTACCACTCCCCCCGTCGACCCCAGCGTCCTCCAGACCTCGTTTGCCGGCCAATGCACCAGTCGACGATCGTGCATCCCATTCCAGCGTCGATCTGACCCAAGCGCTCAAACGACCACCGCCGCCGCCACTTCCAACGTCAGCGCCTCTCACCAGAGCTGGGTCAGTGAGCTGAGACTCCGTTTCCGTTACTCATTGGGCCGTGCTCACATCCCGTCTGAACGCTCTGCCCACCCAGGTCCTCTGCCAGCTCACATGGAGGGGCCTTAGTTGCTTCGGCTCTTCCAGCGGAATATCCACAGGCCAATCCTCCAACAGCATCCTCCCATTTCGCCCCTCTCGTTCCATCCCCGCTTGCAAACCACCGGTCAGCGGTAGCACAGTCTGCTGGAGTTCTTGATTCAGCTTCATCTGAGAAAGACGCGCCGTTCACCGATTCTCCTGTCGTCGAAACGACACTACATGTCCGCCCAAGTGCAATGTCTAGACTCTCTCCGATCCCCGATCCCGTCTCGTAGCGCTCAGCTCAGTCGCCACTCAACGGGAACCAAGATGAACGGGAACTCAACCGCACACGACGACGAGATTGTGCAAGCCACACTCTCCTCGGCTGCCGTCGCCTTCCAGGTCTCGGTCATGCATACTCGAATCCGCGAGATGCAACATCAGTTCCGCTACTGGGAGAGTTGGAAGATAACTCAAGTTTCGCAACCACCAGTCCGAGCGGCAGCAGTCTCCTCAGCTACACGAACAGCCTCACGTCGTCCTCCAGCGGATTGGACGAAACCCTGACGAGATCGAGCGTACTCCGGGTCAGAGACCGCGTCGAGGGTCCATGCCCTCCGCATCAGGACAAATAATCTTTCCACCGTGCAACCACTTGAAAGCCATGACAGAAGCGCAAGGTATTATAAAGGCTCCAAGGAATCAGGCTCCAGCACCTCCTCCACGCATGAGTCTAGGCAATCGACCAAACGTCCCTTCACGACCTGCAGCACGTAACATACCACCGACACAGCATTTAACCGTACCTCACCACAGTGGATCGCCAACTCCGCCTCCTCTACCTGCACGAGGAGGGGGAGAGAGGTCGGTTTCCAGACGATGACGCGTCTTCCGCTTCAAGCGCGACTGCCATTCCAAACGGGGCACCTCTTCCGCCGCCTCGACGAACGGTGCCATCCGATCCATCGTCCAGTGCTGGGCTGCCTCCTTTGCACCCGTCAAGTGGGAAAGGTCCGATCTCCGCTTCTCCTAAGGGTGCCAAGTTGTACAGTGCCATCAACAAAGTCAAGAACGCCCTCCCATTGACGCAAGTCAGGACTGGGATGCGGAACGCACCCCCCGAAAAGGCACGAAACGTTGCTGCAGGGACGAGAGGCTATGGTGCCGCGGGCACCGAGGGGAATGACTATCGGACTACTGCGCCGGCTTCTCCTTTACCCCCACCTCCTGTCCGCACTATCGCTCTTGGGGATAGACTGCCCTGTCGACGGTGGAACGCATCCGAGGCCTCACCGCAAGACGAGGACGCCGGTTCGGCATTGTCATCTGGCATTGACGAGAGCGAACCTCTACATGGGATCTACGGGCTTTCAAAAACCGCCTCTGGGCCAGGCTCTTGTTCCATCCCCCATCCCTGCTTCGAGGAAAGGCTTGGACGACCTATCAGATAGCTCTCGGTCAAACCGACGGCCGCCCTTTGCCCCGTTCGCGAATAAGGATGGAGACGTCCTGGGGCTTCCGGCACCTCATAAGAGCGTGTACGCCTTTGCGGGTGGTGTTCTCTGCCTTGGAAAACAATCTGTGGATGTTTATAGGCTAGCCGACCTGCAAGAAAGAACGCCAAACAATGTCAGGAGACATCGCTTCCATCACCACCATCGCCACCGACTGTCTACCGACTCCTCTTAATCGTCATCATCGTCCCCTTCTCCACCACCCTTCACAGCCCTCGACCCGTAAACTCGATTCATAATCGAGATGTCGCTGGATGACAGTGGAGAGCAGATCATCCGGCAGTAACAGCTATGGAATTCGCCTCAGGACGAGCAGCTCAAGCTGGTTCTTCCACCGCTGCGGAGGCAGGTCGATTCCTTTGGTGCGGAACCAAGAACGGACGCCTACGGAAGCTCGATACGTGGACCGGAGAAGTGTCCGCAACTAGACATGCCGCTCATGGAGCAACCGTCATTCACATTCTGCGATACAAGAATGCGATGGTGACCATCGACGAGAAGGGAAAGGCTCTGGTCTTTGAGTCTCCCGATCAACCGACCATTGCCTCAGCGGGAACAGACGGCCAGGAGAACGCCGATGCAGATGGATGGACGGACGTCGCTGGCGGTCTGAACTGTGTCCTCATGAACACACCACCTCGAGTCGTATGTGTCACGGAGAAGCAGGCGTTTGCTAGTATTCTGTACGGCAAGCTGTGGACGTCAGCGGGTAGCGGCATCATCTGTGGAGAAGGGCTCAACGGTTCATCGGCGTCCGTAAACGCAACAAGTGGAGCTTCATCGAGCGGAGCGAGCGGACGAGGTCCTATCATCCGCGTATACAATATATTCGCAACTACTCCTTCCCGAGAGAACTCTGATGCCGCATCCCTCTCTTCAAATGGTTCATTGCCTCCCCCTACCGCCTCTTCACTAGGCAAGGCTGCCACCCTCCTGGCAACTGAGGCAGGGGTGGGTGCCGTTACGTCAGCCATGGTCTTGGTGACAAAGCCTGGATTGGTTTACGTTGGCCACGAAGGTGGATACGTTACGATTTGGACGTCTCAGTGTGCAATGCCACCGATCCGACAATGTCTACGGGAATTTGCCCCCTCCCAAGTGCGTTCAGATTTTGAAGATTGCTACAACGGATGTCGTTTGCTTGGAAGGAGTCCATGCGAGGCTATGGGCTGGGTCGCGAAGCGGCTTCATTATTGCGTACGATATGGAACATCGGCCCTGGCAGGCGACGAACGTGTGGAAGCACGGCGGGTACATAGGAAGTGACGTTGAGGGCGATCGAAAAGGTTTACCGGTCTTAAGGCTGTTGGTAGACTATGCGGATCTGGAGAAGGTTAGAACCATATCAAACCTCGGTTGATACTCTCACCAAGACTGCCTGGACTGATTTCTCAGAATGAGCGTCTTACTGTTGTCAGCGACGGCACAGACGAAGTGCTTCGATTCTGGGACGCCTTCCTAAGCTCAGATTGGATGGGTAAGTCGACGGGCATTTGGTCCGTTGTTTTCACGAGCTGAGGGATCTTTGTGAACTTCAGATTATGCCCTTGAGAAACGGGAGAGAGAGTTCAGCTCGTTCCGCTCGATGAAGGTCCTGGTCTGCACTTGGAACGTGGACGCCGCGAAGCCCGAAACGCTGAACTCCGTTGATAACGCGAAGGTGTCAACAATGTAGGGTTCTTAGATAACGTGCTCTCCTCGGTTGATAGTCCCGATATCCTGGTGTTTGGTTTCCAAGTGGTTATCGACCTCGAGTCGAAGAAGATGACCGCAAGTGAGTCTCTTCGCCTTGTCTTCCATTGAAAACCTTCTGATTCCCTTTGACTCCAGAAACCGTCCTCTTCGGCTCTGAAAACGCCCACGAGGTCTCGCGCTCGTACAAACTTGGTACGACCGACTCGTCTACGCGGTCCGCGTCGCCATGCCTCCAGATTGTCCGGATCCGGTCATTCACATAGAAAATCTGGTTGGACTGTTCACGTGCATCTTTATACGGAGCTCTGAGGGATATGGCCATCACAACGGCGAAGCGTGGCATGGGTGGTTCATTATGGGAACAAGGTATGGCTTTCCTAGCTCGTCCGACAGCGTGGTCTCTAAGCGTCATGATGGATTTAGGGTGCCATCGTTTCGCGGTTCGTGTTGGACGACTCGTCCTTCTGCTTCATCAACTGCCATCTTGCTGCTGGCCAAAGCGAAAAATCAGCTCGAAACTCCGACCTTGCTGCTGTCCTTGAAGAACCTTCGGTTTTGCCTGAAGCTACTGAAGCTGATGAGGCTGTCGTATTCGCTGGTGGAGGAGATGGTTCGATGATTTTGGATCATGAATTTGTTTTCGTGAGTTCCTGCCATGAGTGTGCAGCTTTTAGCGTTATTCATCATTTTTAACGCAGTTGAATGGCGACCTGAATTACAGCATCGACCAGCGCCGCGAAGCTGTGATTCCCAGCATTCGTGCTAGTGATCCCCAGTACCTTCTCGGTCATGACCAACTCCTCAAAGAAATGACGACGAATCGAGCGTTCCGACTTCGGGTCTTCCACGAGGCACCGATCACTTTCCTGCCGACGTACAAATACGACCGACACTCGAACGAGTACGACACGTCTGAGAAGCGACGGATTCCCGCGTGGTGTGATCGTATTCGACGGAGATGCAGGGATGCCTCAAGAGTGGAAACGCTGCATTATAACCGTTACGAAGTCAATGTATCCGACCACCGACCCCTCTCGGCCGGCCTTATCGTCCGAGTCAAGAAGGTGGACTACGCGGCCCGAGGGGTCGTCGAATCGGAGCTATCTCGCCACTGGTCTCAAGAGCAGCGTGGACTGGAGCACCAAAATCGATTGTTTTACACCGAGCTCGGGTGGATATAGACGGCACAGTTTATTTATAACGTCCTACTTTACGATCTTTTCTGCTATTACTCACTTTAGGCATAGGCTCGTATCTCTGTTCGCATTGTTGCATTTGGCATTACTGTTTTCAATAATCGTTATCGTTCGCATAATTGCTCATCTAACGGACCCCTTCCTTGGACTACGATGCCACGGCCCCGTGTTCACCACACTACACTCTTGCGTCAGTCACCCTCATCCTCCTCTGGCTATTCGACTGGAGCGCGACCCCATATACCATCCCAGAGGGTCTGCAGGTATCCTCCCCCTTCTCCTGCACGGCCCGCCCCCTGTACGGTAGCACTGTCAGCCAAATAACTTTTACCGAGTATGCGCCGATAAACCTCATCTTGTTCGTCCTCCACATCATCGTCTTCATATCCACCCGGCATCCCAGCTCTTTGTAAGGCAGGTCCAGCTTCAGGGACATCGCCTCCACCTTGCGCGACAGCAATTCGTTGGAGGAGCATCCTCTGCATCTTTGGGTCCGCAAGGTCTGCATCATCAACGTCTGCAGGGAGGACACCATCTTGAGCACGGTGTTGCTGCATGACCCTTTGCATCATTTCTCGCGCGCGGCTTTGCTGTTCCCTCTGTAGAACACGCTTGAGCTCCGGTCCAAAGTACGCATCGTCGTAGCTGGTGATGCTTGTGGCTGGCGGTACGGGATCGTACGCGTCCATTGATGTCCCGTTCACTATGGCCGGACTAAAGAAACAGATGAGAGAACGGTTCTCGGTGATAATCACCACTGTGAACTTCGACAACGTAAAAAATCTACGGGTACCCCGTAAAAAATGTCTTTTTCCCAGTGAGCCTGGAGATTTTTATTCCGGACCTCGCACGAGCGGGAAGCGCTACCCGTAAATGTGTTGCAAAATACTGTAGAAAAATTACAGGATACTTCCGGGGTTACAGTGGCACTTGAGTTTTTATACAGTGTACCGGTATGCTTTTTAACAGGCTTCACAGTTGAAATTTTCCGGTTTCCGGTTTCACAGTGCACGTGTCGGAAGAGGTCCAATGTCGGTCCTTGAGGGAAATATGCCAGGAAACGTGAGAGGAGCGGGTGCGGTTTCATGGTCGTCAGTTTAATCCACCGCCGAGACGAGAGATAGGGATTTTGTGAATGGTTTGCTGCGTCCATTCGACGTGCGTGGTTGCTTCCAGTGGGATACCGAGCGGTGCGCGTAGAGATGTGAGAGAAGGTGAATGGCGAGTGACTGAATCACGAATTCGAAAGTTCAAGAGGTTGAGAGCATGATTCTAGTGACGGGACATGTGTACAGAGGCAACGGAAGAAAGGAACGAGCGAACGACAGGACAAATTGTATCGAGTCAAACAACACGACGGCGGCTGCCCCCACGACTAGAACCCTCCCGGACATCATCTTCCTCTTGAGGTTGTGCCCCGGTCGTCGTTTGAGATTCAACACCCTTGAGGTCGGAAAGCTTTCGCTTGGAAGACTGCGTTGAGAGTTGTTCGGAGGCACTACTTGCTTTGTCGTCCTGTTCCTCGAGCGAAGGTACCTCAAGCGCCGAAACCACCTCCTCAAGGGCTGTCTTCCGTGGCTGGGAGGGCTCGTTTGAGGAAGACTCCTGCTCCAGTCGCTGCAAAGCGCGATCGATTATATCGAAGACGCCCTCGAATTTGACCGGCTGAAAGACTTTCTGTCCATACGAAAAGCACATCGAGAACTCGCAGAAGAATTGCTTTAACGACTGAAACTCATCAGCGAACTCGATGTCTTGCATCTGGTTACTTAACAGTTCCGATTTGCACGATAAAACAGAGGAGATACTCGAGCTGTCAAGGAGGATTCTTTGGTCGCGTGAGTACGTGTCACCGCTGTTCCTCAGACAGATGTAGACGAGAACACAAAAGATCGATTCTATATCGTGATGATAGGTCGATGTGACTGGCTTTCCCCGCTTATTTGCACGTAGAACTTCGTAGGGAATAAAAGGCAGTGTGCCCTAGGATCGAAGGCTTTAGTGAGTCTAACGGAAGTAGATTGCTATTCTTACAGTAAGATGGTGGTGATCTTTAGGCTTTCGATCTTGTGCTTGATTGTCACCGCATTGGTGAGCGTCTTTATATCTCGTAGAGTCTTGCAGTGTCTTGGCGCGGTCCGCTATCGTCTCGGTAGCGTTAGGCTCTGGATCCTGAGGGAAGTCCTGCGCCGATCTTGAGTCGTCCTTGCCCTTCTCGTATGTTTCTGGAGGAGTGGGTTCCGGGGGTGTCTGCGTAGTGCGCTAACCCGAGGTCAATAAGAAAAGCCGGTGCCCTTGGAAGTTCGCTTATGAGGAGATTTCCAGTGGAGATGTCTCGATGGACTATTTTTTTAAGCCAAAGCTCCTGGATACCTTGAGAAATGTATCAGGACGTTGAGCTCTTTGTGATGAAAGCATTAGACACACCTGTCACCCAATCTCTCGTCGCCAGTAAAAGCTGCCGACAGCTCGTAATATTCCACAAAGATAGACCCTTCTGGGTGAAAACAATTCTGACGACAGCTCGGTCGACAACGTTCAGCGCCAGAGCCTTTGAACCCTTCTCGAGCTTGAAGGACTTCTTCCTTTCCTTAGGGGAAGGGTTCGGATCCAAGGTGAATGTATTTGAGTCCTCTCCGACCGAGTGTGAATCGCTGTCGTCGGATTGGTGTGTATCACTGTCGTCGGATTGATCTGAAGTGTTGTTTGTATTGCTGTCGGATTGGGTATTGTCTGGCTCATTGCCCGAGGTTGATCCCGAGGACATCCGTAGACCCCCAGGATGTGATCGCTGACTCCATCGCGATGGTTCCTCGTGGACTCCCCTATCTGCGAACCACAAGCATTGGCTACTCTCCGAAGTCCGTTGGCTTTTTCGTACAAGAAACCTTCGAAGATCCGGGCTACATCGGCCCAGTTTTGCTTTACGACGCGTGTAGGCCAGCTTTCGCGTTTAGACTCTCCCACCTCCAACGCCTTCCATACGCGAGCAAATCGAGAGAACAAGAAGCCTCTCGGTTCGGATAGGGGATTGTTCACATCAAGCTCCAGCCGGAGGACTTTCTCTTGATCCTCCGGGACCGGTTGGTTTGTTCCTATGAACTCTGTGGCTGGAGTTGGCACGACCGTAAGTATGGTGCGAAGAGTCTCGGAGGCAAGGACCCGCCCTGCGTCTAAGAAGTTAAGATCGTACCCCAAGCTCTCCGGGCTCATGGATGCAAGTCGACCGATAACTTGGATGAATTGGGTGGGGTCCTTGTGAATGTTGATTTTTGACACCAAGCAAACCGCAGCATCCCAGTAGAAGACGCGACAGTCTTCCTGGTTCAGCATCAGACTGAAAACCACGTTCCTATCGAACTGCTCCAGCTTGACACCTCGGACGTAGCGAGCCGTTTGCCACATGTCATCGGAAGTGAAGGAGGATTTGAGCTTGACCTCGATGGGGACTTTGACGTCCTTCCAGTACAGTGTCTTTGGCTTGGTGGACGCCGAACCGCCTTTTCCAAAACGTTTCTCAATCGGAGGTGCAACCGGGGCTATGGCTGGTTTCAGAGCCTTTTTGGACCTGGCCCTTTTCCTGTCGGTGGATGACCCAGGCTCCTTTGGCTTGGTTGCAGTTGTGATGGCGTGGTCGAGGCGGCTTTTGGACTTGGGCCTTGTCATCCTCTGGCCACTGGCGGGCTCAAGGGCGGCTCCGGACCCAGCCGTAGTTGAGTCGATGGATGGTTTGGGCGGAGGTGTCAACTTGTCGGAAGGAGGGGGGATGGCTGGCTCCAGCAGCAAGCACAGATCGGGAAGCAGTACAGACGAAGATCTCACGTGGCGAAAGGATGCCCTCTTCTTTTCCGTTATCACGAAGCTACGTCGTAGATGGTCATGCTGAGACAATTCCACCGGCGTGCTTTTGGAAGTAGTAGCCAGAGGATTAACAGCGCGGGGCCAAGGCGAATCGATGGAAGAGTTGTCGGCAGCGAATTCGAGGTTCACGCGGAAGAATGTGTTGATGTACGTTAGAAGAGTGACCAAGGGCGTGTAAACCGCCTTCTCCTGGCTGAACCTTCCGCGTAGCTCGGAGAAGGACTTGCTGTTGTGCTTAGGTAGGAAGGGTTCAATCTCGTCCTTATCCACGCTTTCTTGTCGAGCCATCTCCTCTAGCACGGGCACTCGACGTGCCGTTGCTTTTGTCGCGTCAAGGTGCCAAGGCACTGATTGGCGAGGTTCCGATCTCTATGGAGGTTTGGCGAGGCTTCTTCGTACATAAGACACTTGATGAACACGTCGGCCGGGATTGAATAAAGCTTGTCGTACAGTGCAACTTCAACCTTGGCATCAACTTCGTCGGCCACTTCGGTTGCTGGAGTTGAAACAGGCCCGTACAATCTCGGCGTCTTAGAAGAAGAATGATGTCCGGTAGAGCGATTGACGGGTGTCGTGGCACGAGCGGATTGGGCAGAACGGGAAGCGTGAGTGGACATAGGTGGAAAGTCGCGCAAACAATGAGACGAAACTTACAACTTGGCTCATCGTAATATAGGATTCGCATCGTCCTTCGAAGAGTCCTGGCGTTGCGAGTAGCACAATGCCTGTTTGTAACGTGTAGCTCGTGGTGGTTGCAATTGGAAGAAAGCCGGAACGCGTGTTTGCACATGTACAAACATCCAATGTCTTACGAATACTTTGCCTCGATAACCTGGACAACTTGATCAGTACAAAATCCCTAAGCCTTCTTTAAATAAGAATGGTATGTCCACGCTTTCAGCGCGGGGTTCCCTGAACCCAGTGGTCGTCCTTTTTTCTTGTAACCATGAGTACATGATGGAGCCAAAGGCCTGGGTTGCGTAGATGGAAGCGGGTATACATTCTATCTAGTCCAGTACGTGTATTAGCAGAGTCTGGCTTCTCAGGCCACTACAAGGTCACAACCTGTTCTCACTGCCGTAGCGAAGCGAGGCTTATCTTGTGTGCATTAAATATTGGGCCATTATCGGACCTAATTTGTTGTCAGAGGTCGTAGCGCAGCGCTACTTGTTGATGTGACTCAGTAAACGCTTTGTGCGTATTTTCTCGTCAATTTTTTTCTATGAAGCGCTTGAGGAACCTGTTCACGACTCTTCTACAACTGTGCCTGGTGTCGCGATCGGCGACTTCACGTAATCAATCTAGCACGCGTATATTTTGATTGTTTCCTTCGTCCTCCCCTCGGCACCTTCATCAGGATACCTATGCTTAATGCGTCCGAGTCAGCTTCTACAGCAACCAGCCAAGACCCTTCCCTGTCTCAGTCGGAAGCCAGCTCTACATGGCGCTTCACATCGGACTAAGCCGCATTCACCATAAACCTCCCCACCGGATCCGCCAGCTGACTTTCGTTCAACCCTGTTTCCCCCTCAAGCTCCCTTCAGCCAAGACCTCACCGTCTCTAATAGTCTAAGATCTCGAAACACAAGGACTACAAGCAGCCGCGGTTGAACGGGCTGGTTTGGGGTCATCAGTCCAGATCGAAACCCCAGCCGACAACCGCCCTCTCCCTACTTCTTTCAAACATCTGCAGAGCTTGCTTTGTCGGGCTGTGTCAGCCCGGAGCGATGTCAATATATCAATGAAGTGAGTTGAAAGACTTCTTTAGCAATCACCAATGCTACTTTAGTTCTTCAGCTGTAGTAGCGGGTCGACGCAGAACAGGCCTGCACACCTCGACCTGCACCTGGTCGACGGAGGCGACAACTCCGGTACCCAAACACTCTTGTTTCTCGCGACACCTGCCGGTACTGATTTTCCCTGCTAGTCTACTGTGTGATATGCTATGTAGGCTACCTAACGCTGTAACAACCCATATGTATTTTTATTTATTTCGATGGTCTCCTTGTTTATGGTGAAACGGAGAGATCTCATTTGATTAAATCGCCAACATTTCATAAAGTGCGCGCGATGACGATAACTTGGAGATATTCTCAGGATATTTCAACCTTTCTAAACCTGTACAAAATTTGATATTTAGAGGTGAAATGCCGTGACAAGGCGTAGCTACCAGTGAACATTCACGTGAATGAAAGAAGGAAATGACACTTTGAAATGACGTCACGCACTACGAAAATCAGGGTCGGGACATGATCAGGTATGCAATAGCTTCTTCCTTCCAAGCTTGAGTTGGATGACAGCTGATTTGCGGTTGATCCTTTTGTCTGGACATCATCACGCCCTCTACAAAAACTTCACTTCATCATCGATCCAAACCTTAGCATGCCTGAAGACCCCACCAGCAACCTAATCGTGGTGCGGTTCTCTCTATGTGATGCAAGGAATAAACGCGCTCAGCCTTTCGACTGATCGGTAGAGGCTAGAAGACCTCCAGAGCAATGTTGCAGCATACCTTAGTTCTAAGGAAAGAGCTCTCGGGGCTTTAGGACCTGTTCTTGAGGTGGGAGACATAGGTCGCCGGCATTATGAGGATGATGCTAATGACGGCTGGCGTAGATGATCGAAACAAATGTCAAGCTTCACCAGGCGACGGTACAAGATTTGAGAAAAAAAATACTGAATGAGGAACAAGAGCGCAAGATATTGTCAGAGAAGATCGAGAAGCAGAAAGAGGTTAACGAAAGTCTACGACAAATACAAGCGTTGATCGAGGGGCTACCGCCGCCACAAGGGGCTGAGTTGGTTGCTCAAAAGGGGCTGAGTAGGTTGCTCAAATCGCCAACAAGCCCGTATTCTTGATACCTTCCACCTTCCATGACTCGTGTGCGGCGAGAAGTGACTATCGCCGACCTTTCTACGTACTGTTGTACTAAAGAGAAGCCACTTGAGAACGATTCGAGGCACTCTCAAAGCCTATCTCCGTCAGACTCGTTTACTCGAACTCCTACCAGGATGTCTTGAGTCTAATCTCTCTGGACTCCCTCTCCGGTGAATTTAGATACACTGTATGATACGGTGGAGTGGGAATGATACGGAGTAGAATGCCTGTGGTTGGGCTTTGCCACTCTTGCGTAGTTGATCTCTTAGAGCTCCTAACGCACGAGCTAACGGCTTTCGTACTATAGAAAGCCTAAGAGTAACTTATGCGTAAATAGAATGTATCTGCCCTGCACCTGACGTTGTCCTGGAGCGAAGTACTGCAATCGTCGCTCGGGCGCTACCTTGTTCCGTCGCCGATGCTTGCTCCGGCGCAAACAGGACCCACAGTGGAGTAGACAAACGAACACTTAGTCTCAAACACCACCCAAAACCCCGAAAAGGACGGCGGCACTCGAATGTCCAGGCTCTTCATCACAGCTGCGTCTGTGTTAGCAAGAGAAATCATCAGGCTCTCCTCCATTTTTTACACTCCCCGAAGGAGGGACTTTTTGGACCTCCCCGATGACGTGCTGCTGGAGATCTACACCTGCTTGGATTTCTCCGAAATCGTTGCCCTGAGACAAGTGAGTTCGATAGCTCGGAACTCCGCTCCAACTGCAATAACAGGGAAGCCGTTATAATTAGACTTGTCGCCGGTGCTATCGCGTTTCAAAGACCAAGGCACTTTGGTCCGATGCTCACCGCTGGATTACGGAAAAGTCCGAAGACTGGAGGATGAGCCAAGCCCAGGCCGGACCTGCCCTCTCATACACGGAACTTGAAAGCTCAGTAATGCGGATGGTACAATTCGAGCGCAATTGGAGTCGAGGGAATCATGGAGTTAGGAGGACGGTCAGCTTTCAGCCCGAGCCGGGTTACCCTCTTGCGCTTATTCCTGGAGGCAGATGGTTCCTCTCATGGACTAGGTACCCATTACTTGGTGTAGTCTACTACGACCTTAATGCCTTAGACATTCAAGGACAGATACTTCTTAAGCCGCCCCGTGAAGACCAGACTCACGTGGGGTCGATAGACTTCTGCTTGGATAGGGGAGTTCTTGGCTTCGCATTTGATCTCGCCATCGAATTCTGTATTCCGGGTGCGTTCTCATCTCTCGTGTCTTGAGATCTGAGTAATAACGCCGCCCCGGCCCCGCCCCCCAGAACATATTGGCGGATTCGGCGGCGAACCTCGCGATTTGACTATGGGGAGAGTTGAGATGGATCAAAACGATCAACTTACTTCCAAGTTGATCCGAACAATTCCAGTGTTTCGATGTACCCCTTTCACCAACTCTCTTTCCCTCTCCGGGAATCTCCTCTTACGGTATTCGGGTGCACTGAATCTTCCTGGTCGTCGTTACTCACAGGTTCAAGAGCACGGACAACAACCAAATTATACATTCAATCCTCATCCCATCAGGGGAAAAGGGGGTAAGTACCGCGTTCTCGGTAGATGACGTTCACTTAGCCAATCCATGCCGTCTAGCCCGTCTTAGGTTTCAGATTACTACCCGATGATCGGATCATTGGAATCTATCGCTCATCCATTAAAATGTATCCCGCCGCTCATGTGCCATGGGATGAATCACCGAACGTCCCAGAAGACATCCAACGAAGCAGTCCATTGTGGGTGTATGACTACGGGGCCCCCCTCTACGACCGAAATCTCACCGTCTCCCCCCTGCGTTCCCCGCCCGACGATGGCTGGACTTCATTCTCGATTCATAATGGCCGGACTCTTGTCGATATTCGGATCCCTAACGGAGACTTGAACGAACCCAACGTGACAGAATCAACCCCATTTACTCAAATATCCCAAAATACCAGGATTGGCTGGGGTACATCGCGGATGACTCTTAACATCATTGGCAAGACGCGAGTGAGGTTCATTCCTCTCAATAGTCGACCTGAGATGCCGACCTTAAGGGCATTCGCTGGTCTTGATTCGTATACCCCTTCGCCGGTTGACCTAGGACAAGTACGAGACACTCCTTTCCTCTCCCCGGAGCAGACTGGTGGCGAGTGTTGGATGGTCGATGAGATGTCCGGTCGAGTTCTTTGCTATTTGCGTAGGGCAACCGTACGATGCAGAATATTCCATTTCGTCGACTAAGATCTACATCGCCTCCTACCGAGTCAACCTCTAGCTACTATGTCGATCGCTGTATTGATGATTCGGTCTAGCGGGATACAGCTCTGGGAGTATCGTCAGGTTCGCCGCTTTCGATCCAGACGTTCTGAAACTTACCCAATACACAAGCGCATCGATCAATACTTGAAGGAGTGCCAAAACTCGACCTTCAAGAGCTGAACAACTCCCCGATCTTGATCTTCGCATCTCTTGGATTGGTAACTCCAAGACCTCTGAGTGGTACACCACCCATCCTATCGGTTTGCCCTCCACACTGATGATGGGACCCATGACCCCGAAGATCCAACGGGAACCGTCCGCCATGATAAAAGGAACACTCCTAGGAGATATTTCAGATTCAAAACGACGTCGAATCGCGAATTTGTGCATCGTTCGGGCTTACTTATCCGTTCCACTTTCGTCTTTGAGCCTCGCACCGCTTTGACAGGCATGTGAGTAAGCTCTGGGTTGCCCATCTCACCCGTAGTAGATACATTAATCTGACGCACAGTACGAGAGACTCCGCGATGGCCTGCGGCATTGCGTCGATGAGAGGTTTACCATGCCGTCCGAGGCGTTTGGCTTCGACCACCGTCACGCAGGCGTCGTCGAGCCTTCTTTCCGCCTGATGCCCTATTCGGCTCTCTGGAATTTCAGGTAGGCTTGTAATGTACTCTAGAAGGCGCAAAAGGAGTCAGCAGAGGATCACAAACTCAGGAAAACACCTCACCTTTGAATTGATCCTCGACGCCTTCCCCATCGTCAAGCGTATGGGAAATCAACACGTAATCAGCCCGTCCCCCCAGACCGGAAAGATTCTTCGTTAACGGATCTGCTGCCACAGGTTTTGTCTTCGGTCGAGGTATGCCTGACTCGGGCATGACGTAGACCTCAAGCTCTCTCTGCTCAGTACCACTGTCCTCGCTTAGATGCTCGAGCTCAGGGTCGTGTTCAGGCTCCCCGGCAATCTCGTGCTCGTCAAGCTCGTTCTCGGGATCGGTTCCAGTTTTAACCTGCGGGGCAAGACCAACAAGGGCCCGAATCAAAGGGTCTATAAGCATTCGTGAGCTGGCCTCTGGCTATAATGGATGATCATCTCAGCGTGTTGTCTCACCTTGAAGTGCTCGATTGAAAGCTTACATTGAAGTTAAGGGATCTAGTCCACGTAAAAAGCTCCCTTGCGGTTGCCTTGGACTGGGTTATCATCTCCCTTCTATACGTGTGGAGGCTGCCTGAGGCTGATAGCTCGTCGGTCAATGCTCCTCGCAGTCTCTGTACAGAGAAATTGTGATTTGCTCGATGAACGTTCAGTGATTTCATGTCGGGCCACGTCAATCGGGAAAATGGCTTGTCCTTAAAGTTCGATAAAGTCAGTAAACAAGTCGCTTGAGTTGCAGGTTGGGGATCTCGCTTTTATCGTCTCTATCACTTTGCTCATGGACAGAAATGCTTGGTACAGCCTCTGCTCTGCTTCTTGTGCCTTCACGTCTGCGTCATTAAAAGTCAGACCTTGTGAGGCAAGACGTACTGCGGCAGCGGCTCCTTGAAGGACTGCTGTCGCGTGGTCAAGACACTCGACCCAAGCGTTCACTTTCTCGGTACTCGCTTCCATAGCAGCACCATCAGTTGGAGGGGAGGGAGAAGGTGAATCGCTCATGTTCATTGTATGTCGGTCATCATCGGATGCGGATGCGGATGCAGAGCTCATGTTGAGGGGATTGCCAACCAGGTATTGGAGGGGAATGTTGGAAGAAGATCTGTTGAATACCGCTACAACAGCTCTCTGGAGCGACCTTTATGTGCCTGGCGTTCTGCTCGCCGACGGATGTGGCAGTTCAATTGTGTTATTCGCAGTGTTGGCGCTCTTCACGGATGATCGCATGAAGAGACCGGGACCACTCCACCCCGCTGGAAGAAGATTGCTCGTTATAGGATTAACTGTCAGGATGTGGAGAGACCTTGAGTCACTTCGTATCATGTACGCCTCGAGATCTGTCTCCTTCGCAACCAGATGTCACCGTCTGATGGTCCAGGCTCTCCTGGTACAGAATTTGGGTAAATTCCCTCAACGGTGGAGACTATGCGGGGCTATATACACGGCGGTGTAGATCTGATTCACTCCCGTGGAATGCTTGCCTTGAAGACAATGTCCCTTTAACCAGTCGGAGGTCCAATTTCCCCATGGATGCGACGTGCTTTTATGAGTCAACCGAGTTCCTACCTTCAGGCTTGCCTATCAGCTCCAATAGTAGTCCTCAGCTCAGCGAGCCTCGCGAGTTCAGATAAAGTCGCGCAAATGTTGCTTAGCTCAACACGCGCTGAGCATGCAACACGGTCTCACACATATTCGGGGCACGTTCTGGTCCAGAACGTTACCAAGCTCCCCTCGTGCAATATGTGTTGCCGCGCGTCGCGAACTTTGCTCCTCTCATTACCTCCCTCTCGACGTCGCAGTGCCACTGCTAAATAAATGGCTGTAAATGAATGCCGCGTCGCTGATCACATTCCGTCTGACCGTGTTACTTCCGGATCGTCACTTTTCACCACATGTCGGCAGTTCTAACTTCTGCCTTTTCTCTCCATCCACCAACGATCTACAACATTCCCACTGAATCAATCGGATCGAATTGAGGCAAAGCAGTATCCGCCGTTTTGGTCTAAGCTCCAGACCAGCAGATGAAAATAAAAATGTTTGAAGGGGTAGGGCGGATGTCCTAGATGAGTGCCTGGTATTGCCGAGGCTTAGCAGAGGGAGAAGTAGACGCTTTGGAGATTCGCCCCTCACCCGGACTCAGCATCTGCATGTCGGCTTTCTTTCACTTCAACTTCAACTCTTGGGGACCGGTGGCAGTCGTCCAACCTGCCCTTCGGGGCTAAATTAGGCCGTGGAACTGAGGCGTGAGAATTTGAATTTTGGCGGAGGTTCCTCTCACCGGACCGGACCGCCCACCTCAATGCAAAAGTCAGCTCACCCGTGCCAAGCCATCCAGAACGTCGACAGCGACCACTCGGGTGCCTTTAAAGCTCAAAGCTCAAGCTTCTGTTAATCTCTAATCTCGTCGCATTTAGTCCCCGGAGGGCTGCCGCACCTTCCGATTTCTGGCGGGTCAAAAGCAGTGACTTTTCTGAGACCTCAGGCGTATAAAAGTCGGCTCAAATTACCCAAAGCAGATTCCCAGTCCATTTCAAACCGTTCTCTGCTGCTCATACCACCGAAGACCCCAGGCGCTCTGCCGCTCGGAAATTGGACGGCGGACCTTGCAGGCAGCCTCACACTCCGCCTCAAAGACCCAGGTATGTGTAGACTTCATTGGTCGCCCTCCTGCATAGATATCAGATGCCCTCATCACCACGGAGAATTCCTTGCTCGCTGGTGCATAGGGCTTTTGATGGCGTCGCCCTTGGACGACCAACCGGCGATTTGCTAATCAACCGCTTTTGAAAAACTCCCAAGCACAAAAGGCAGCGTCCAGCCCTTGCAACTCCAGGCAACGTAATTTTGAAGGTGTCAAATTCTTCCAGGTGCGTTCTTCTCCCTCAAAATGCGTTGCTGCAGCTTCTGAACGCCCGCCGACGCATTAACGCCCTTCCTCAGAAGAAAAGGCGTCAACCCGCTCAAACAGGAGCTGGAATATCACTCCTGGGTGCGCGTATTCCAATTCAGTTGTGCCCTGCTTCCCCAAGAGCGAGCGCGTTGACATAGGCCGCAGTAAGTCCGACTCTAGCCATTGTCTTGCCCCTGGAGCACGGCCAGCCCAGGCACCGAAGAGAGTTCCTAGCTCTCCAGTGTCTCGGCGGGCCTGTGCCACCGGAGGAGCATCTATGGTCTCTTACTAACTTCTCTAGCCCTTGCAGCTGTTTGATCCTTTAGCCGACGATCAGAGGTTGATAGTCGATTCTTGGCAACGTCCACGGTGAACAGCCATGCCCAAAAAGCTCTTCTCGGTGCAACAGGTGCGTCTGTCTTGTTCGTCCCTTCAAGGACCTATCGGTCAAGTTCTGAAACTGACGGCGACTCTGTGCCAAGGGCTAAACAGACTTCAAGGGTGCCCGATCAAGCTTACCCGCAAAGCTCCGGCGTTGACCATACGCGAACCTCTCCGTTGCCCAGCCCTATTCACATTCCTGGTACAGAGGCCCACTCCGCCGACGAAAGTCCGCTTCCTCCCCCGAACGTTGTTGATCTCAGCGAAGGCGCTTCCAAATATATTGACTCTAAACGATGCGGTTTATAATGAGGACGAGACGCCACCTGCCTCAGCAGACCCCTGCGTAGCTGATATTTCAGTCTACCATGACAGAGTCACCGCTGAACTTCGCCAGCAGTACGAGGGCGACTCAAAGAAACCCACCAGAGGTCCCGTTTACTACAACCCTGGTTCTGACGAGATTCCGTCGAATAAGAAGCTTCTCCTTAAAGCAAAGCGGAGGTTCAAACTTTGCCAAAAGTAGGTCGACTGCGCCCCCTTTCTATAACGCTCTCTCATTAGACTCCAGGATTCTGAAAGGGGCGCAGACTGCCGAGCTTCCTAAGCCCAGCTTACTTACGGATACACGCATGCATCCACTGGCTACAGGGGGTTCCACAGGACAGGACCCGACCAACTCCGTCTGGTTTTCACTTGGTCGCTGATCCCCCATGGTCAGTGAACGCACCCCACCCCTACCTGACGTTCATTTGTATGGTCATGCTGACCGTTGGAGCAGACCGACGATTTTCCACGACAAGAACGGTCACAAGGCCGTCATCTACGTCCCTCATGACAGCTCCCGCAATCACCACCTTGAAGCCCTAGGGAGTGCAATCGACGGCCTTGAAGCTGCGGTTCACGCCTCCACCACCAAGCGCGGCGACTTTGCGTAATCCAACTGCAGCTTCATCGTGATCTTGGAGCTAAAGTGGGTCGACAATCATACGTTTTCTCTAATCTACCCAGCTAACAGGTGAATTAAACCCCCGTCTACTCAAGGACCTATAAGGATAATCAAGAAGCGGCCGACGCATTTCTGGCATCAGTGCCAGCCCGCTTTTACTCGCGGTACTTCTCAGGTATTCTCCCTGGTCCATGAGAGTTACAATGTCCTCTGACGCTCTGTTTCAGCTATTCTTCAGACATACCCTCCTGCTGCCCATATGCAACAATGTGTGGTGAATCGGAAGATTCGACGGGCCCATGGACTTAGACCGTTATTTGTCATTTACCCCTCCCTTGCCATCAACCTCCGTCGTACAGCCACCTCCCGGCACGAGGACAATGCCAACAGCGCTCAACTTCCATGCGCTGTCATGCCAGTTAAGAACACCAATCCGTCGGGGTCAGGCCAGCTCGTTCTCGAAGAGCTTGGTCTCATTTTTTGAGATGAAGCCAGGCGACATCATTATTTTCCCATCAGCGCTCCTTACACGCTGGAATCAAGCTCTCAGTGAAGGTGTTTTCCGTACCTCGCTAGCTGCCCGGGGTTCTGCTAACCTCTGTAGCTGGGCTGACGAAGACTGCCAGCCGCGGCTAACCCCTCTGTATAGCGGAACAGATGCGCCGGCTCGCGGATATAGTGGCGATAGTATTCCCTGGTTCGAAACGAACCTCGCTTTCACTTGGTTTCTCCATCAACAACATAGAGCATCTCACTAAATCAACTCGCCTTTGAACCACCATCCAACCCCTTACGTGTACCAACCGGTGAGGGAGGGTTGTTTCGGTCGCATTCCCCCTCACACCTAGCGCGGCGGTCCCGGGGTCGCACCTGACCTCAGTGCGATCCGGGCGAGCCGACTCCCCCGTACTGGTACTCATAGTATACCTCAGTCATGTAACTAATATATATATACATCTAACTCACTACTGCCCAAACGACGCTATTCTACAGAGCGAGGAAGCGAGCCGACAACAACTTTCGATCCCGATCGCGACTAGCCAGGCCGACCCAAACCATGAACTTCAGTCAGACACATCGACCTAGCAGGCGGCGAAAGTACGACCCGAAGACCAGCTTTTTCACTCGGGCGAAACCTCGGATTGCTACTACAAAACGCCTCGAGGATGATGCGGGGAAGGACGATGAAGAACGCCGACTGGAGAGCCTTCTCTTCGGTGCAGCGTTTCCTGTCAGCTCAGCAGCAACAAAACGAAACAGAAGGCTTTGAAAAAAGATGCATAGATACTGATAGAAAGTAGTGGTTTTGATTATATAGCCGATTCCAAGGTGGGTTTGACGTTGTGGATGCGGGAGTTCAGGCGACTGCCAACTGCCGACACTTGCGGTTTTTCGTTGCGGACTTCCCCGACGACGATCTTCACGCTGCAAGCAAAGACGAATCTGATCAGGAGAAAGTAGAGAGTTCAACTGCAAAGACTTCCGCTTAGGAGGATCATTCGGATGCTGCTGTTACAATTTTCCTGAAGTGACAAGCGATTGAGGAAACTTCGAGAGGCACCGGAGGATGATGAGATTGGTGGACTTCGATACGAGGGAAATCTTCGTCAGCAGTGAGCTTATTGCCAACAAGCTTACTCAGCATATTATCCTATCCTTCTTTGCCTTTATATAGATTTGAGAAATTGAACCCGACACCAGCTTGGGCGGATTCAGCACGCGAGAAGTGACGGAATCCCATCTCAAAACAGAAGAGACGGAGATCAGTATCTTCCACACATTCCACTTCCGGTGACGAGAGAGATGTCGAAGACCTCCTTCATTCCACTGGATCAATAGTCAATGCTGAACGGCGATCCAGTCTGTTACCACCAACGAAACTCGACATTCTGGGACTGCGGGACGCCGACCAAACGGGGAGGTCAAAGAGCGAAGTCAGCTCTCTTCGGTTCCACCCGTCGCCTACAGTTCCTGTGCTGTTGACAGCCGGTAGCGACCGGAGGTTACGTCTTTTTAATTTAGGTGATCTCGGAGCCCTTCATATTCCGAACGCTTATGTCTCTTGCATCCAAATTGATGGATTAACGAATACAATTATGCAAACTATACAGTGGCATACTCCCAAAACTTCCGATTACAAGCGCTCAAATCCACCCTTCCGGCCACACCGTACGACTAACAGGAGCCAGACCGCATGTCGTCACGTACAACCTCCCATCCGGCTCAACCTTGGAGTCGCCTCGCGGACTCGGGTCGTCTTCCTCGGTCACGGAGGACGGGAAAGCCCAAAGGAATCGAAGCATGGAGATCGCCAAGTTCAGTGGTGACGGTAAGCTACTCGCTGTGGGAGGTCGAGGGGGTTACGCTCGTTTACTTCAGTGTGGGAGTGGGGGCAGTGGGGCAAGTGCGCAAGTCATCACGAGCCTGAAGATGAACCGCCCGTTGAAAGACTTGGAGTGGTGCGGTTCCTACGGATCTAGAAACACGCTCGGAGACACCGGTGGATCGGGGAGACTGGAATTGATGACTGTCAGCAACGAGGGGCAGGTATACATCTGGGATATAGGCAGCAGGAGATGCCTTAGAACATGGACGGACGAGAGCATGTATCGTGCCTCCAAAGCTGCAAGAGGAGGTTTTGGAAGGTATTTCGCGTTCGGGTGAGGATTTCTTCCGTTTATGTGCGGCGGCATCTAACGCTGAGCTGGGTACTCTTCTGCTGATTATAGATCAAAAACTGGTATCGTCAACATTTACGGTGACGCAGCGGGCTCATCCCAGTCGAATTCAACATCCGAGAAGCCATCAAAGGCTATTCAGAATTTGGTCAGTCCGATCACATCAGTGCGGTTTGATCCTTCATGCCAGATCATGGCAATGGCGAGCAAGTACAGGCCCGGACAGCTGCGAATGGTGCGTCAAAGCCCTCCCACCTCGCTTAGGACTTGTGGCTGAAATAAACGAACACCGCTTTCTCAGGTTCACCTACCTTCCTTAACGGTCTTCGCTAACTGGCCGACCACCTCTACCCCATTGGGTGTAGTGATGTCTGTGGACTTCTCCGCCGGAAGCGAGTACTTCGCCGTTGGGAATAACCGTGGTCGACTTCTCCTCTATAGTCTCAGGCATTCCGGCACGCGGTAGTCAAATACATACAACTCTTCGATGTATTCAGTTAATTTAGAACGAAATAATTTTTCTGGAAAGTCCTATAACCCCCCTCCCCCCGGGGAAGTCAGAAGTCAGCAGCATTCAAGAAAGCGTGTGTGTCATCGTATTGATATGGGTCGTACGCACATGATAAAGGCAGCTTCACAAGAAGTGGGGTATCCAAATGTCCGTTAGGATTGGCGATCTGTACAACGGGCGAGCAACTCTTTGTATTGCTCTTCAACCTAGAGACTGCATATTAGTCTCTGCGATACAGATATATTCGAGTGTGAACGCTTACTCGCTTAGCCTGGTCTTCACTCCCAGGGATAGTCCGAGCGATCTGTATCGCGGATTCGAACCAGGAACGAGTTTCATCGACTGGTCTTAAGTTCTAGTCATTCAAGTTGTTCAGCATCGATGTGGATGCGAATACGTAGATACAAAGTCGTGACGAACTTGAGACATTCAAGCCCGACGTTGAAGCACGTTGCGAGCATGTATTGCTGCTCGTCCTGGGGGTGGGGGCTCTGCCGATTGTCCAACAAATCAGAACGCCGCTGCTAAGAAGGTTTGCAAGACACATCTGACCTCGTCTGTCCCGCATCTCATGACATCTACTCCTTGTCGAATCCATCGCAAGGCGCGTTGACGGTCGGGCTCGCGAGCTCGAGCCAGCAAGATTTTGACAATAGCCCGAAGCCAATGAGAGTATCTGTCGCTATCAACGTATCCTCGATTCGCGGTCGAAGCGAGAATAGTCTGAAAAGGGAGAACTCAGCGCTCGTCCGTGCCAAGACGAAGGTATGTTACCTCTAAAGTGGCGTAAAGAACGCTGGTGGGACACGATTGCTGCGCCCACTGCACTAAATTCAGCGTAAGCGCTGCCCGTCGCTGGTTTACTCACAATGAGATCAAAAATTGCTTCAAATGTAACCGATGACACGGAGTGTGGCGAATGGCCAATACTCTAGTTGATTAGAAGAGGGTAAGCTAAACTTCTCCAGGGTTCAGGACAAAAGCAAACTGAGCTTACGTCCATAATATGCTTGAGGTCGTCCCATTCACGGAGGAGACAGATTTGCTCCACGTCGAGTACAAATGAGAGGTTCAACAGACCCTCTAGCTTTGCGTCGCCCGGTTGCGCCACTAATAGCATCGACTTGGACTCTTCTCGGAAGGTTTTAATATCAACTCGTAGTGTCCTTCGTACTGCAACCTGATTTGTGGACCAGACGCAGCGTCAGCAGAAAACGCAGGGGTCCACGGAAGCTTACGCACGGTATCTTCAGAAGTATCAAGACCACGAAGCCCGAATACTTATGAAAAAGATCAAAATCAGTCCCGAAGTAGTGCTCAAGACAAACCTCTGCAGCAAATCGAAGAAAACAAGGCCAATTGGGCATGGTGCTCAAGCTCAGTATCCGCCTGTGCCACGACAATGGGTCGGTACAGCAGCATGACCTAATCAGCACGGTCAGCCAAGGCCCTGACGGCAGCTGGAATGATGCCTACCTGTCTTGAAAGCAAGAATAACTCGGAGACTTGGAAAGGGTCCCAACCCTTGCAACCTTCGATTCCTGTGTTGTAGACAATCCGCCAAAGCCATGATACGTCCTTGATTATGAGCGAGGCCGATTTCTTCGAATCTGCTGCCTTGACTAGCTCCACAGCTGCGGTCAAAGGGTCGGTTGTGGAATGTCAAAGTGAATCGGATAACATCGTTGACCTGTATGCAGGTGTCGAGTAAGCGTGCCTGACAGAGAAGTTCTGAAACAAAGCCTCAGGAGGTGGCTTGGCGTTTCTTCGTACTAGGTACCGACATTTCTGCTTCAGGTTCGTTAAGAAGCTCTATAATAACTCGAACAGTGCACCTGTAGCGAGCAGTGGGTAAGGTAGGGGCTAGAAGCGGAACGGTGAGAGCACGCACCTAAGCAGGGTGAAGGCCTTTACTTCCGTCTCTAAGGGAGCATTTGAGCTCAATGTAGAAAGAAGCTGTTCTAGTATTGAGAGAAGGAGGGAGCGCATCTTCTGCTCATGGGCCAACTTCGTGGCCAGAAGTAACATTTTTCCGGTCGAAGTCAGGAGCGGCGACCATTTCCGTAATCGTTCAAATAGCTGTTAACGGCAAAACGGATCTGGTATTAGTACGAGACTGTCAGGTTCAAAAGAAATTGGGTACACCGTCTTCCTCTAAACCCTGATGCGCGAAGCACAAAAACGAGACATATCGCGTGGCCGCTTCGGTTCCAGGACATCCCGCAATGGTATCGGCGGCCAGAGCGTATTGGCCAACTTGAACGTAGCATAACGCTGTCTTACAAAGGCATTTCGCAGATTGGCCTCGGAAGTCGCCCCAAACACTGGATCTGCGCTGAGCTTGAACCACTCGGCTGCGGGAATATATTTCATTGCTTGAAAGCACCTGCAGCCATGTTGGAACAGAAGACTCTGACACGCTGCAGCTGAAACCTTGTCCAACGTGAAGTTCGGATTCCTTGAGACAACTAAAAGGGATTAGAAAATGTGAGATGCACGAAGCAAGGAAGGGCACACTTTTTAGAGAGTTCTGTATGACGTCAATTGCCTCGGATCCCTCCGGTGATGACATCAGCACGAATATCTGCGCAGTGATGATTCGCGCGACGAAGGGGTGGCCCGAGTTGTTGTCAGAGTCGACGGCTCGCGCCAGAAAAAGTTGAAACACCGTGGACACCAGAGGTCGCCTATTACATGTGAGCTGAAGGACGTCGCCCGCAAGCCGAGCAAATAGGACATACTTGTCAGTTAAGACTCCAATCTCCTGAAGGAGGCTAGAGGCAGAAAAAATCACTCACGATTGAGCGTCGGTAGTCTCGATCTTCTTCGAAGAGTATGCACTCAGTAACATTGACGTCAGTGAAGGCAACGTTGTCAATAATTCCCTTGAAAGCTTCATTAAACGTTGTGAGAACGATCGGATGCAGGACCTAGAGCAGCTCAGTATGCTTACAAGTCTCTAGTTTCGAGTTTGACACTTTTCGACGCTTAAGAATCGAGAGACTCATCCATCGAAGCTGTTGTATCTCCTCGGATTTCTGGCGACCAAGACGAGCAGCGGTTCAGAAGTTCAAGAACACAAAGAGTTAAAGAGATTAAGAGAGGGATAACGTACCATCTCGGCATCCTGCACCAGCTCTGAGATCGCTTCTTCTGCTCCATCAAGATTTGACAGGCTGGTTTCCGAATTCAGGAAATGGGCCCTGGCTTACTCAGACCCACCGAAGACATATAAATACCCAAGTACTCAGTCTTGTGGTCTCCTGAGAATAACTGACCAAGTCCACGGAGCGTCGCTCTCTTCAAATCACGGTCGTCAGGATATTCTCGCAGTAAGTCATGGCGTTACTCACCCTCAACGACACATTCTGACCGCCTTCCTTCCCGGCCGTCTCGATCAATAAAAGAGCTCTTTGAAGCCATTCCAAAGCGACTTCCGGAGCGAACCGATTCGATTGCGTTGCAGTAGGGTTTGACGCGCCGGAAGGAACTGCCTTGAGGATTGAGATTCCGATGTTCAACGTTTTACTGGCCAGTAGCTCGACCTTCGAGATGGAAAACATAAGTACTCCACTGGAGACCATTTGAATGGGCGGCTCACATCCTCCGCAGAAATGTTGCAAAGAAGTGCGTTATCTGTCAGATGAGTGAGTGTTCAGGTTGAGAGATATTGTCGCCTGATCCAATTTGCTGACCTGAAGCTTTCCCGAGCATATGAAAAGCTACGGATTCATTTTGCCGTCTCCATTCCTATGTTTGTCTGGATCAGGGAAGGAAATCTAGTGGAAGGGATGTTTCGGACTACCATCTCCATACGAGCTGAATACTCTGCGTTAGAAGGAAAGAAGTGTGTAAACCGACTACGATTACTTACTCGAGAAAAACGAGACAATTGAAGCCGCCTTCGACTTATTCGAGTCTACTTTATTAGTTTTGCCCAGCATGTCCTCGAACTAGTTGAGTAAACCGATTAAACGCGAGTTAGGGGTGCTATGTGGGACTAGATGACCTTTGCTGCACGTGTTAAGAGTTTGTCAGCATGGTCTAACTCCCCGCATCCTGTCAACTTGAACGGTCAGAACTCCTGCTGTCTCTGAAGCCTTAGGTTAGACTGACCCGCCAATGATGACGCCGTCTTGGTGACCAGAAGCAATATCCGTATGAGGGCCAAGTACAGGTTTAGACGAGCGGTGGACCGGCTTTTGGTGCTAAGCGTACCGTCTGCATCTGGCTTTGTTTCCATACCGGCTTCGATCAGAAGGTAGCCGGTTAATCGAACTAAATATCACGGTTAGAACAAGAGGTCCTTATTCGGTCCGTGACACGTACGAAACGCGAAGACTCGATATTTCTCGGGAGAAGATTCGGATGAAGGCCTTAACGTGGTTGAAAGGTTCCACATGGCGACTCCTGAACAAGGGATCCGTAAATTCCGCCTCCGCGTCGTCCGAGTTGGGTTACCCACCTTCCGCATCAAGTCCATCTGCCACTTCGGTAGGAACAGACTTAGATCCGGGTAAGCTCTCTATAAGCTCGAAAATTCGCGGAAGGTCGGTTAAAATGCTCGGATCTGCAGAGCTTATGCGAGACTTCAGACGACTAATGGTTGCTTTGGAACACACGCGTCAGTTATGGACTTCATCCTTAGAGTTCAGTCCAGCTTACCCATTATCATGTCAAAGGTGGATTTTTTTCTCGGTACATCTTGCATTTGCGACTGCTTCTTGGACGACATCTTCGCATTCAAGCTTGGTGGGCGGATGGTGACGTTTTCCCGAACAAGCTCGCACCATAACCGTGCGAAGGACACGCCACGCACATCCTACGGCACCAGTCCCCCTTTCCATCCAGACCAGCACCATCGAATTCCAAGTTGAACCGCCCGATCGCGTGTCACA
>WSUD01000032.1:4689-58773 GCA_019633495.1 Tulasnella sp. 427 | reverse complement strand
GGGGAGGAGCAGCTGCAGCTTCTTCCTCCAGCTTCTTCCCAATGACAACCCCGGCGCCAGCACCGGCTACAGCCGCAGCAGCGCCAGCCATAGCAGCCTTCGAGGAAGCCTCTTCTTCTTCCCTTTGCTTCTTCGCCAAAGCCTGGCGTTCGGTCCAAGTCAACTTCTTCGGGGCTCCAGCACCAGGTCCGGGTGCAGACGTTTTCTGGGCCGCAAGTTGTTCGGCTTGGCGTTGGGCGAAGGGGTTGACGAGTTTCTTTGGAGGACCAAGATTGACGGGGGTGTATGCGGTACCCTATTGACCGTGGTCCGGTGAAGTGAGTGAAACGATCTATAGAAGAAAACCCTGCTACTTTTAACTCACAACAGGACCGATACGATCTTCCTCGGCTGGCTTCGGAGGTGCTGATGAAGTCGCCGGAGCACTTGCGGTCTATATTGGAGATGTCGGCTCGCATTCGAGTGCAAAGAACGCTAATAAACTTACAGGAACCGGGCGAGACGCCGCAGGGGGTGGCGGAGGTACTGCCGTGGCCGGTTGAGGAGTTGGTCGAGAAGCAGCAGCCGGAACTGGCCGTGCGGCAGTGGGTGGTGGAGGTTGCTGAGAAGGCGCACGGATGTTCCCCAACTCCGTCCTAGCAGGAGTATATGCAGTTCCCTAGTGAATAACGGAAGATTAAGCAAGTGCTTGCGCGCATCTTCAAAACTCACGTACGACTTTGCCGATGACATCCTTGGGCGCGTTCGCCCTCATCGCGGCGATGTTAGGGGTTCCGATCGGCTTATAAGTGGACCCAACCGCGGCGATAGGTTCTGGTCGTTTTGGAGGCTCACGGTGAACGCTGTACTTTGAGCCTGAGGAGTCGGCGACACGCTTGAGGATAACGTCGGGTGCAACATCAGCCTGCGGGACGGGCGGTGAGGCTACCACTTCTCGATCAGGGGCGATCCCCGAATCAAACTACAAACCTCGTTCCTAGCGCTGATCACGACGTGAGTTCCCTTCAAAAAGCCTGCGACTGCGCTGGAGTGGGTATCTAGATGGGCGTCGACTCTGTCAGCATCCTGTACTCGAACGCGGTGGTGGCGACTTACGGAACAGACCCTTCTTTGCCTCCGGGACACCATCTCCGCACCAGTTGATCTGGACGAACTTATTGAGTTCCGTCTAGCGTAGATGAAGTGAGTTAGGCATCGTTTTGTCTTTGACACATTGACATAGTCGCGTACATTGGGATCCTTTACTCGAACGAAAGCATATTGCATCCTGCAGTCCAGATTCCAAGCATAAATCACAGGAGACTTCCAGCGATCCCCAAAGCATTGCTCACCTTCCATCAGAGAACTCCTCTGAGAGCTCTTCTAAGCCTCCTGCGCCCTTGGCCTGCACTTTCAAGTCATTCGTTCCCTTGTCGTACGTGAACACCGCCCATTCCGTGTCCGGGTCACCGGATTGGACCGCTTCGTACGCCACTCTCAGGTCGAGCGACGAGAGGTTAACTCCCAGAGACATGGCTGTAGCAGCGATGTCAAGCTCGTGAGGAGGTGATCGCTTCGTGTTCCGGATGGGAGTCGCTCAATGACGCAACGCGCAGTCCAGGTTAGGGTTCCGATGCGGCGTTAAGTATCCGGTTATGTCCATGAAAGGTCCGATCCAACTGATCTCTCGACTCCCTCCCCCGTCCTTCCCCTCCGATACCCAACCTGGACCTATTTTATTTGAATTCGAGGCTGTTCCCCCTCACTCTGGTATTCATCCACCGACCGCATTGTTGTTGTTTGTTGTTTGCCCCCTGCTTCTGGTAGATACTAGTTGTAAGTACCCGGGGTCCCAAACCCCCCGCGCACCTTGACGTCCTTCGGCCGTCCGCTCGGGCGTAATAAACTTAGATTCTCACCACCTCACCACTGAAGCGACATCTGGAAGGTCAAACTTGTGAATCTGGCTACGGCTCGTTTGAAATTCACCTGGACTAGGGTCGATTGCATAGCCTAATAATAAACAATGTCATTACGATAGAAAACTATACAGCTTGAAACGCGTGGAAAGCTAGCGATACACTCCGTCATCGGCAGAACCATATAGCGACTCGCACCAATGAGTCCGCACGATGACACCGGGAAAATAGATCTACATGCGAGTTGAATAATATCTTACTATGGGGAAGTGTAAGAGCTTAAAGCGTAAGATAGTCCGACATAATCATGTTCCTAACTTGTCTTAGTAGCCTCAGGCGATTGAAATCATAACGTACTATAAGGGGCATTCGAATATCTTAGCTTCAGACAAGAGCGCAATGAAGACTTGACGGTGCAGTGTTGATTGTGGCAGCTTGCATACGTTGAAAAGGGTAGTAAAGGGTTTAGTGGAGGCTCGGGATTGACGGAACCACTGGAACCGTTACGACAGGTGGTCCGCGACTTCCTGCATTGCGCTTCATGTGAGCGTTTGAGGGGACTCTATTGACCGTAGCCGTAGGGCCAACGGCCCTCTGACTCTGACCTGGAAGGAGTTGATCGGAGGACCAAGGCCATGGAAGATTTGGCCATGAGCTGCCCAATCCCTCCGTTTGAGTAGGGGAACCCTGAGGAGTTATGCTGACCTCACTTAAGGAAGAAGGTGGTAGCATACCAGGAGAGCCAACAGGGAAAGATATCGTTTTAGGAAGGGATGAATCGTTGGGTGATGTAGTGGTTGTGGTTGCAATCGATTGGGACTTGTAGGGAGCGGCTTGGGGAGTAGCCATTGGAGTTTGATTGAGCATGGCAGCCTCTTCGGCTGAATTTGACGTCGATTGAACATAGATCATTGTCGGAAGAAGATTGTCGGCCGAGGGACTTGCAAGCTGGTCGAGAGTATTTTTGACCAAGGGTGCTGCATATGCAATTGACGCCGACGACGGGTCCGGAAGCCGCAGTGCACTTTGCAACCATTGGATGTGCTCAGATAGCTCTGCGCAACGCAGCTCCAAGAACTCGTTGATATTCCTCAAGGTTTCATTCTCTTGCTTCACCGAAAGGAACTCATGAATGCTGACGGAGTCGGTAGGGGGCTGCCAGAAAAAGCTTGTTGGGTCTGACATGGCGTTGGCAAATAATGGCAGAGAAGCATGGTAGGGAGGATGGTCTTCAGTGCCTTTACGTTTGATCTCGGATAGGAGGTCGGGTCGATCTTGCTGGAATTTGGGATGCTGGAAAACGAATTCGGGACCTTTCTCTTGTGTTTCAGGGCCACGCTGGGATCGTAATGCCTGGACAAGGGAAATCAATCAGCTCATATCTGAGCCAATTCGTCACTAAAGTAGCTTACCCGATTGGTTTTGTGGAAACCGTACATATTCAGTTGACGAATAAAGCTGGGAAACTAAATAGAAGGTCAGAGTCGATTTCATGAAACGGACGGCTTTTTGAAACAACGTACGTTTCCGGTCTTAAGATATCTCGGCTGAACATACTTGGCGAAGTTGTCTTGGTTCTCGACGGCGAAGGACTTTCCATCTGAAGTCCAGTGGATGTATCGTTGGGCCTTTGTATCGTTCAACATGCTGATGCGAAGGACTCCTGTCAGGAGAACGATCTACCTTATTAAAAGGGCACGTACTCAAAAAGCTTCGCAGGGAAGTTCTTTTGCAAGCCGGTGCTTTTCGCAGACCTGCTGCTCAGTTCGCGATTGACATGTTCGGGCGGTTCCTTGACATCGACCAACTCGGCGGCGATCTCACGGTTGATTTCCGGCACAGCTTCAAGTGCACCAGACCGCAAGGCATGCGGACTCCATTTGTTTGCGTAATCAGTAAAATGTCCATGAGGCTCTTCTTTGCAGCTCGGGCGACCTGGCTGAGCTAGATTGGGTTGCTCGAGGACGGCCGGGCCATATGATGCAGGAAGCTTGGTCGGGTACTCGAGGCCACCCATTGGCGCATATAGATTGGAAGGCATTCCGCGCCACGAACCCATACCGCCCCCGGAATACAGTGAAATATTTGCAGAAGTCATGTCGAGCGGCTCTGATATCGTTAGGGGGTAGGGAATGGAAATGATAGGGATTGGCGATCTAGGGAAGAGGTCGGCGCTGCCACCAGGTTAATGAAAGGACGAGTGATTCGTCGGGAGGTATGTTGACGGGAAATCAACAATGACTGAACGCTTTTGTATAGCTAAATCTGCTTCTACAGAGATAGTTCTACGGAGCACAAGGGTTGAAACGACTTTGAGTGCGGTGAGTACGGTAGGACGCGGTTGCATCTTCTGGTTAGAATGGCGCTAATCGCCACCGATCGACATGTTTCGTCGGGTGCGGAGCAGAAACGTCAGTTGAAACGCGGGTCAAGGGCAATTACCGCAAGCCCGCCGTCTATCAAGTCCTGGTGGCTTGAGCTTGTGAACTGCCGAATCAGTTAAATGACATCCAGCTATCGTAAGGCCGTACGGCTATAATCGATGGTTGCATCTGAGCCATCTAGCAGATCTCAGCCGTCAACGCGGCCAACATGAGGCTTCCTGTCCTACTGGCCATCCCCAGATTTCTAACTCCAGAAAAGCACAATGGTAACGGTTACAGCTAATCGGGTGGTATTCACGGGAGAAACAGCGTAGCGGAAAGTTATGTGAGAAATAGCGTGAAGCATAATGGTATTGTTGATACCACATCCAAGAGAAAGCTGGATTCCAGCAAAGTTTAACGTAGAATCGCCTAGTGAGAAAGCTTCTCAGCGACGATTGCTACGACCTTCGTAATAGAACTGCGAGCATGGCAATTGGAGGCGACGAGCGGATAGGATTATCCCCTCCAAATCGGAAACGCACTGTGAACCGGCTAACGATATTTTTGCTTGATAAAACAGAATCTAGTGGAGCTATTCCATTAGGTGACAACTCAATTGATGCTGAACCTTCATCTTGGTGGGGCAGTGTCTCCACAAAATAGTCCGATGTGATCGAGTGACCTAGGGACGAGGGGAGTGGAAGTCGGAATCCGTGCCGGAAGCCTCTCGCTCACTTGCTTTGGAGCAAGCAGAGTTCGATGTGGCCGGAAAGAGCTGGGGTGTTGAAAGGACGACGCGTAACCGGAAGTCCGCTTCAACTTAGATGTGACCGTGCGATTTCTCGACAAGCTTGGACGTACACCCTGATATTTTATTTGGAAGCCGATACATGTGATGGGTGGATGCCGTTGTAGTAACCAGCAACGACACGGGTATTTCGGGTGGTTTTTTTCTCGTGCATTAGAACAGATCGAAATCTAGAGGTTGCAGTAGGAATGAACCGCATATGACCCTGTAATGCCTTGCAAAGCAGCACTCGATGCTCAAGGAGTGTGCGGAGATCCTTTCCTTGTAACCAAGGCCTGTGTCCCCTTCCGCATACCTCCGCCTTGTATCCCATATGGAGCAGAATGGCGCGCTTTGAAATAAAGTGTATACATTAGATTAACTCGGTGGACGTCTACCCGAGGTGAGCGGCTCCGGTCACGGGCTTTTTTCACACCGACTGCAATGCTCGCACAGGTGGCTCGGCCTGAGAGACTTACTTTTGTGGATACTGTACCATTTCGACCTTAGGCTCGCGGGGGTCCGAGCGTGACCATTTCAACCGTAGGCTCGCTGGCTCGCGAGTTAGTGGGACGCGTGACCGAGCCCCATTTTAGGCTTGTATTAAGGGTTCTAGGGCGCTTCGCGCCCGAAAAATTGCTTAATTTGGTAATTCCGCTAACCCCGATGGCCAATTTTGGGGAGCCGTGCGTGAAAAATCAGCTCGGATGGGAGGCGTGACGCGTGACCAAATAACGTAACGCCGTACAAGCACGGCAGAGCCCGCTACGTTAGAGTTTAGCTGTATTGGAGCAATAGTACTATGCTGAACTTATGAACTCGGCGACGGAAGGACGTGCGTTCGCCGGCGAAGCCGCCGAGACACCCGTCCTTCCGTCGCACGTCGAACGAAATTGAAGGTAGAAGCGGTACGACCTACACTTAGCTACCTACGTCGTTGTACGAAAAGTATGGTCTTTAGTACTTAGAGTCCAAGATCGCAACAAAAATGGAATCACAAGGAGCTCATAGTACGCCTAACAGGCACATCTTAAGCGTTACGCTACATCTCAATATCGCCGACTTTCCTTGAACGCAAAGAACTCACGCTTCGACCCAGAATGGACTAATACACATGATGTATCGCAGCACACAGCGATGCATCTCTCAGTACCAGTAGATCTTGATCACGGTTCGTGCAACGCTTGGAAGTGACCTGTGACTGGGCTCCTGACTAATGAGGCATGCGGTCAAGACGGAGGCGCGGTAACCACAAACCTGTGTTCATCAGGAACCACTACAGTGATATTTGCATACAAGGCTGTGATTCCTAGTGAAGCGAAGAAACCGAGGAGGAAAGGCAATTATCGGAGAAATGAGGGTAGTTTATGTAAGCCGGCGTGTAAAACCTCACGTGATTGACACCTAGTGGTCCCCCCAAAAACCCGAACTAACGTAGCGGGAATCACCGATTAGGCTTGGCTGGTCGGCCAGCGTGACGGCGTGACGGCGTGACGAGCCTATGGTCGAAATGGTACAGTACTTCGATCCCATTTTTATCAGCAACATTGCTTGAATTCCTGAGCTTTACTCGTCTTTCGTCCTCCTTTGAATACCATTCCATTTAAGAGGCTGAGTCCCGGAAATGACCGTCCTTGCAAGGATATGTTCGGAGACGAAACTGTAAGATCTATGGCCCTCCGTGAGAGTATGAGGCGTCGAGTGTCGCAAAAATAAAAAACCCGCGAAAAACGGAGTTTGGGTCAAGCTCTCTGCATAATGGGCAGTCCGCTTGCACGACCATCCCGGACAGTGATTCTCCTGTCGTCCTTTCCTTGACAAACATAATACTGGGTAACTCAGCAATTTCTTGAGTTTTTATACTTGCCTGGCCGTACACCGTTTGTTCCTATTGTAGTCTCTTATGGTGTTCGTCCCGTTGAGCGAAGCTCGCACCATTGTCGCCGCTGCCATCGCGAGATATTGTCACAGACCCGTCTAGGCTTTATGTGGAGTATGTAGCCTACGATTCAGTAGTTTAAACTGTATTCAAGCTTGCCCAAACACTATATGCATCTGGATTTCTCTCGCAAGGGGTTCCTCTTTCTCCTTTTTTTTATCCCGCGACTTTTCTCGTGACTTTTCTCTCGCTGATTTTCTCTCGCTACTTTTTTCCTCGCCACTTTTCTCTCGCTCAGTTGACCTTGAGGATATCTCTCGTGCTTTCTTGTGAGTCCCGAACTTGGACTTTCTCGCCGACCTCCACGAAGATTTCTCTCGAGCTTCTTCAAAGAACACAGCTTTCTCGCGCTGGTTTTGACTAAAACTTCGTTTCTCGCGGGTTTTTATGGTTGCGACACTCGGCGCCTCATACTTGCCACTATTGGGATCCCTACTATACATCCTGGTTACTACGATAGCTTCTACAGACTGGCTCTGCTAGTTATACAATCCGTACACAATTGTGTTACTACTTGGGCACGAGCGTTATAGGCAGATAAAAGGAGAGAGAGATTCAGACTCGAAGAAAAATGGATGCATTACTGCACGGACTTAGGTCTGGTTACAAATCGGATGAAGATGAGAATGACGTGTAGTTGAAGACCCACGAAGACAGAGATGAAGGCTCCCGGGAACTTCCTGGATGCTGGCCTGGCACGATAACGGCAGGATTATTTCGATGTCCAGAAGAGTCACGTGCGTGCGTAGGGGGTGTAAAATGCATTCCCGGGTGATCTATACCTGACCGTCCCGGAGCTGAGGCGGACTGCGTCGTGAGCCCTGAGCTATCCATGTATGTGGGAGTACTTGAATACGACCCAGCACTATCTGGAAGAGATGTTCGGGGTAAATACGTTGCGGGAGGCGCGGAATGCTGCGTTAGAGGGAGGTGTCCGTTTCCCGGGGCAACGGAGGGCCATAATCCGCCTGTGCCATTCTGAGGCATCGCTGCCTGAGAGCTACTGCTATGGAAAGTGTTTGATGCTGCAAGTTCCAGCTCTGTGAAAATGGCATTCTCTGAGAGATCTGTGAGCCCTCCGTTACCAGGAGGAGCGGTAGACTCAGCGTCTGACGAAGTCGTGAAGAACGACCGCAACCATGTAAGGAGTTTTTCGGCAGTCGACAATCGCGAGTCGGTGGCTGACCATCGCAGCTCGGTGGTTGACAATCGCGAATCCGTGTTCGACTGTCGTAACTCTACGTTTGATAATCGCAACTCCAACGCCTTCCTTGCCTCTTGCTCCTCGTGAAGCTGCGCTTGTAGCAATGAAATCTCTTGTCGGTAGTCTGCTATGTGCTCTTCATCATCTACGGATGGCGAAGGTGTGGGCGGCAAGTGAGAAATTGGATCTGGTGGGGGGACGTTGTTCGGGGGCTTTTGAGTCGGAGTCGCATGTGCAGTTGGCCGTTTGCGTTTTATCGCAGCAGCTAGATTTGGATAGTCTCGATGGAACTTCTTCTCTGTATGAATCCAACTTCCATTCGCCTTATTCTGAAGAAAGCGCATGCAAATACTAAGACTCCAAGCTAATTTGATGCACAGTAGGCTGGAGAACACTCACCCTGCCTATTTTCTTGAAGCCATATCCATTAAGCTGTCGTTGAAAGCTAGTAAACTGATACAGAGTCAGGACAACGGAGTTCAAGACCGACAATAGGATGCGTACTTTAATACGATTGAAGTGTTTGTTTAACGCTTCTCTCTGGAAACGTTCGATATCATCAATGATGATAGTACCTCCATCTTCGCTCCAATAAATTACAGTCAGTTTACTGTCGTTAACCATCCTGTTAATGCATCAGTAACAATATTCGGAAGGCCTCATAATAGAAGGATACTTACTGGTAGAGTTTATGGATGAAGGCCTTGTCAGATACCTCATTGTCCGATGATGCTTCGGGCTCAGGGTCACCGAGGTCTGAAACTTCATTCATCGCCGGAGATTCACTGTTTGCTGTATAGTGGTGATTCGAGGCAGATAGGACGGGCGCCTCGTTCCTACAACGCCTTGACCTAGCACTAGGTCGAGGGTCTGATGAAGCCTGGCCCGAAGCTTGACCGTAAGTCATGTTATGTTTTGTGTTGATGGAAGGGATGGACTTGGGACGAGATGGAGACTTCGCCAAGCGGTCGTTGAGATGAGGAGATGGGTCCAGCCCAACAAATCAGAGCGGGCGCTTGAACACAGCTACAGTCATGTTAAATGTTTAGAGTGACATCAAGTCAAGAAATATCAAGTGGACCGACGTTGAGTGGATTTCGGGTCTCGATGCTCGACACGTGACCTTTGGTAACCTTCCGAAGAGAATGCCGTTGGACCGTCGGAAAGCGTCAGACGGAAGTTACAAATAGGACTTGGAGTAGTAGAGGGAGACAGGGGGGACTAGTAGCGATGAGCTCTTGCTCTGAGTCGCGAACGTTCAGCTCTTTTTATCATGCGGTCTGTCAGATTTGGAAACGTTTCTGAGAGACGCGTCCAGATGAACACGACACTTCGAACGGGCGATGCACGTACAGTGAGGCGGACGTCATGTCATATACCCTATCGCCATCGACATTAGCCAATGCATTCTTCCCTGTGATGGAGTTCAAGGTTCTGTATATGCTCTGCTAGTGACAGATCTGAAAGGGATATGCGCATGAGTATATAGTCGAGTCGTGCTGCGCATGAGACACGAGAAGTTAGGGGAGGTCTTTGGCAAAGAAGGATATACACGAGTCAGAGATTCAATCGATAGTTAGCTGCTTGGACGGGGTTTTTGATGGGTTAGAATGTCCTTTCAAGAGGACTGAGCGGATGTTGCAACCGGAAGTCCAGCCGACGCCATGCGGTCCTTATAACGCTCAGTTGGTGTGATAGTCCCATATCCATGCTTGAATCAATAAGTAGACGTATACTCACCTAAAGGGAGATGCGTTGACAGCGCGCCGGTCGTGCATGTTTGAAATGGGGCGTCCAGATGAGCAGCTGACCTTATCGACCATCATCCGGGACACGCCGCTAGCCAATCCGAGATAGTGGGACCTTCACGCACAGCAATGAGAAAGAGTTCAGTTGCTTGTATGGACGCGTACAAGATAGCTTGAACTGTGCTCGGGTCGTTTCGAGCTCCACAGCGAGTAAAGGAAGGACAAACTCGGAGACGACCAGCTCAAGACACCCTCTTTGACCAGAATTGTTAGATTATACTCCGCAAAACCTTATTATATGTGTCGGGCTGTTTGAGCACTATATACTATCGGTGGGAAAAGGCCTCCAGCCTGTTAGTGTCACGCACCCATTCTGGATCGAAACTAGCTATGAGACATGCGATTGCCTCGACGGTTTGTACTCTGTGATGACCTAAAGACGCGTTAATGGCGGTGCCTAAGTAGTGTAATATCTATTGGACATATATCTTCTAGCAGGGAGGCCCGGGTGTTCCATCCCAGCATTGCCAGTCGAAGCACGATGCCTTCTCAACAGAGTTGGTGGCGTGTAGCACAAAACGACTATCATATCGCATTGGTAGGTGCTTTAGGAAGTGCTCGCCTGGCCTATAATCTACACTGCTTTGTGTATTGTACATCAAGAGGAACGGGGTACTGAGAGTTGACCAACAAGTCCACTACCGGAAAAGAAGAGGGAAACGGCATCCAAAACATCAACCGACCTACAGCTGTGGCGTTTTAAGCGACGAGAGGTAGGGCAGCGCTTACAAAGAGGGGAAGGAAACGAGCGACAGGAGGATATCGTAAAATGTATCATAAGAAGAAGAGAAGAAAACTCGGCTCCACAGACATGATAATCCTTCTACGTGTAAAGCATGCCAAAAGTCCCCAAAGCCAAGCGGGAGAAGAGAAGGTCATCCGATCCAACAAGACGTTACAGCCAACCGCCAAACAAGTTTTTAGGCTTGTAAGGTAGCCACAGCACTCCAGCTCCATCATATATTCAACGGTGATATAGACCACCCCCATGGGAGTCAGGGGGTTGGCCCTTGGGAGGAACGGCCGCAAGAGGTCCACCTTTTGCCGGCGCCCTTGCGACGGTGTAGCCGCGACCGCCTAGAGGGGCTCGGGTTTGATAGGCTGGGACAGTTTGGGGGAAGGCGGAGGCGAAGATTTCACCCTCTTGTCCGCGGAGTTGCTGCGACCCTGGTTCGAGATAGTTGAGGTTCTCGATGCCGACGAATGCGAGTGGCAGGCTTACAGTACTTGACTGGTGTTGCATATGCAGATAGGAGCTGGCCCCTCCCATCGAAGCGGTCTCGAGAGGGTTCGAAGAAGTGGGGATAGAGGGGATTTGAGGGGCGCTGAGGGTGGGCGGAACCATTGAACGAGAAGGTCCAGGAGTTGGAGGGGAAGACGTGAAAGTGCTGGGTTGGGTAGACGGGTATCGGCTCATCGGGTGAGGGGGAGCAGCGGAGGTCGACATCGTATCCGCGGATGGTTGAAGGAAGGGTTGACCCAGGGACGAAGGGACGTTGCCGTCGAAATGGGAAATATGTTCGTCGGGAGGTTGTTCCAGCGTAAGACTGGCCGCCGAAATGTGAGACCTGGTTGACTGCCTATCATCAAGGGGCGATGATCCTTGACTTCCGCGTCGTAGCATGTTGACGACGGCATCGAGTTTGGTAGCCACATCCTTGTAAGCAACTTCCATCGTCAAGAGTCTTCGCCGAATCTCCTGATTTTCCCTTTGAAGGTCCCTGATCATTGCTTCGGTGTTCACTGCAGCGGTACCGTTCGGAGGAGAGAGGAGGCCACCGATGTCGCTAAATCGGCGCTCGCCGAGCAGTTGATCCTCGCCAGCCGGGAAAGCGGCCGCGGCTCCCTCGGCAGCTTTTCGTTTGATCAAGGGGAGCAAATCGGGTCGATTCTGTATGAATCTGGCATGGGAGAAAATCCAGAGTTGGTGCTGAGCGGTACCTCGTTGAGATCGTGGTGCCTGATCGAAAGAATGGTGAGGGGCACGAGACGTGTTCGCCGTGCTCAGTCCTTACCCTATTCGTCTTGTGGAAGTCATACATATTCAGCTGCCGTACAAAGCTGCTGAACTGTGACAGAAGATGTGTTACAGGGGAACCATTGGCCGGAGATGCTTTGTACATACGTTGGAGTGCTTGAAGTACTTGAGCAGTACTTTCGACGCAAACTCCTCCTGACTGGTCACGGTGAACTCGCGGCCTTCACCCGTCCAGTGAATGTAAGGCAAGGATTCTGGGTCGGACAGTATCCTGAAAAATTTGGTCAGAGATGAGTGGGCCAGCCGGGTTGCCGATACTTACTGGAATAGCTTGTAGACGAAGTTCTTAGGCGAGGTGCCTTTGTTGGGATCTCCCACAGCGAGCTGCTCCCGATTTGCAAAGGATGGTTTAGACAAGCCGGCTTCGTCGACGTCCATACCAGGGCTTTGGTCGTCCTCCTCGTAGCTCTCGTCTTCTGGCGGACAATAGTTGTGCTTGTCCATAAGCCGGCCGGGATATCCCTCGGTCGGCGGCACTTGGTCTGGTCCACCAACTTGTTGCGGCGCGTATACCGGGAAAGCCTCCATTGATGACTGTGAATCGGTGATCGTGGGGACAAACGAGTGATTCGGATCGGATGTGTGCGTTAAGGGATAACGTGGATCGTGGGTAGGGTATTGGTGGGGTTGACCAGGATGATGGCGACGTCGTAAGGATGCGGAAGGGTGGTCTCTCCCAGTGGCACTTGCTGATATCAATGAGGAGTCCAGTTCTGAACCAGGGGGCTTTAATTTGGATTCTTCCTGGCTCATGATGTCGACATCCATTTAAGTGGCAAGGGGTGGTGCAACGCGGACGACACGCTCGCTGATGCTTGCACAAACTTCCAATGGAAATATCTTCGATCACGATTGCCGGAATAGGATGGTTGTGCTAGTAGCGAGTGTACGTAGTGAGGCGATGTGGACGGTAGGAGGGTGGGGGTAGTAGTAGTGGGTGAGGGAGAAAGTGGGAGTCGTGGTATGTACCCGCCCTTTCATTCCCAACACTACAGTTCCCAGACCACCTTTCACAGTATTTGCCGGACATGAGGACGGAGCGTGTAGCCGGAATCCAGGCTGTAGCCTATTGGGCGATAGCGATAATCCCTCTTTGTTTGGGTAAAAGGGAACATTCCAATTTCCATAGAAGATTTCTACTCGGAAAGCTTGGTGCACCGACAAAAAGCGATCTGACGCGCAGCCCGATTGCGTTTAGGATTAGCAATCAGAAATGGTCTGATTGTGATTGCAATGACATTTTGACCACCGTCGTGTTGTAGACGGAATTCGACCTTTCTGAGGCGGCTGGTGGCTGGCTAACAACGATAATCACCGGGGGGCAGGCCAGTCTTGGCACGTATGACCTTTGTGGCATCCGGAAGAGCGCCCCAATCCGAAGCCAGTGAGCCGTACGAGAAGCAGGGATAGAGGACCAAAGAAGGTGCAAAAAGCCTTTGTTCTGAAACTCCCGATGACCTGGTTCTTCGAGTCGGTGGCGCGGATACCTTTGCCCCAGAATTTTGCCGACTTGGGAGTCTTGCTCAATTTTGGGAGGCTGTCTCCATAGTGACGATCTGATCAGTGGCTCTGCAGATCTCTCTTACCCACTGGATGCGATTGGTGCCCCGGCGAATCCCCCGAGGTCCTCCAATGCGGTGAAACATGCGAGACTGCAACGCGGCAAGAGCTCCTACATCCCCTTCATTAGTCCGGTCTGAGCTCATAATTAAGAAGGCTGTTCGTACAATGCTTAGCTCTTCGCAGGGCCCCATCGCATCACTCGGAGGCATGGTTCACCTGGGCGGATTGCTGAGGTGCCAGTGATCTGGCAGCGCGGGGAAGCCGTTTATCCCGGACGGAGCGCATATAAGTTTTTCTTTTGCCGGAACAAGGCGAAAACAGGTCGACGTGGACAGCTTGTGATCGGTCGTTGTAGAGACTGGCAAAACAGAGCAGGCTACGGCTAGCGAGCAGTTTCCCGATTTGGACTGACCACAACAAGAACAAGCAGCGACCTTTCAACAACAACTCAAACTTCTCCGTCTGGTTACGTCGTTCAATCTGAGCGACGACCTCACCAGCTGCCCGTCTCCCGCTCACCCCATCTCGCGGCTGCGGCATTTCGCCGACTTCACGGACTCGCTTTTCCAATACAGGTTTCGCGCCACTCACCAGAAAAAAACCAACGAGGAAAACGCGCGGTTGCAACGCCTGAGCAAGAATTCTCCCCGACGTCGGTTTTATCTTCAGCAGGTTACTTTCTCCACCGGAATTAATAGCTCAAAGCTATACAACATATGTAATCCAATACTCGGGATTGCGAACAATACCTAGCTGTAAGAGACCGGTGATCGAACCATACCAATTATCGCCATTCAACCGCGGTATCCTCACTCATCGTCCCTTTTTCAGACGCATTAACACCGTAATTCAGCTCAAGAACTTTGCTAGGTATTTAATGACCGTTAGTACCCGGTCGTCCGCCGGTGGGCGAAGCGCGCAATCTCAGTCTAGTCGTTCCTCGAGAGCAGTGTAAGTCTTTTTGTTTTCTCGAATCACATGTCAAAGGAAACTATGTTGACCGGAATTTCTAGAACGTCTACGAAGCCGAAGCGAAAACTCACATCACCAAATCCTCCAGACGAGACTGGGGCTAATAGACTGCGAAGTGGAAAAAGGAACGTTCCTTCGACCGATTCGGACGCAGAGGACGCAGATGACGAGTTGCATCCCACGGTCTACTCTCCACCGGTATGTGAGAGACTGTCTTCCTAGGATTCACGGCCGACTGATATATCCGTACGCGATAGTCGAAGCGGCGCAGAAGAGACCTCCCACCGGCTGGGGTGGCGGGGAGTCGATCGAAATCGAAGGCACGCGTTTTTCCTCACTCTTTTTGGACAGATCGGCGTCCCGACCTCGTCTGACATTTCCGCTCCACTTTCTTTCAACGCTAAGCAGACAAAGATCAAAAACTCTAAAGCAAACCCTGACGAAGGCTCGGCAGATGAATCATTGACAAACCCGAGTGCAGTGCGAAATAAACGGGGGGCAAATCCCCAACGCAGTAGCTCCAAAGCAAGGCTTAAGCGAGATAAGGGTGCATTGAACCAAGGTGGAACGAGCGCTGATTTGATTGGCGTACGTCGTGTTGCTGCTGTGGCTGTCGTGCTGCCCGCGAAAGCCTGGATTTGTCCAGACGACTGACCCAGCATACTATTCGTAGGTCCGTAGCCACGTTATCTCGGAGCTTGCAGTTAGAACGGCACCCGAACAAGTGGACTACTTCAGCTCCTCACTTTCAGAACTCAGCACAACGGAACCAGAGGGTTCACCCCTGCCTCTTCCGGCAGCTGCTCTCCCTCCTCAAGCGCTGTACCCAAATGACGGACAAATGCTATCTACCGTAAGTGAAAGCGTTCTTCATAGAACACTCTCACTTGTCTTACCGTATTCTGGGCTTCTTCTTGGCTATACCATTCCTGGCTTGCCACTTCCCCACTAGATTCCCAAAGGGGATGACAGTATCATCGTTCCAGCCTCCGACCCAGAATCCGAAGGTCCGGCCTCACGAGCGGGGTCAATACCTCTGGGGTCACGAGAAGGCTCGATAGTGCCGGCGTCTGTCAGTGGGTCGAGCCAAGTGATGGACCTATCCAACACGCAAGACGAAAGCGTTGGGGAAGGCGAACGCATTGCAAGCGGAACTCAACCGACCCGTCCCACAGTACTAGATTTGCAGAAAGGTCTCACGAGGGAAGCGCTGGGGTCCTTCTCGATGGAAGAAAGCCTGCCTCGCTCTGCGATGGACACTCAGACGAGCGAGGATGTGGCTGGGGATGATCGGGATCGCCTGTCGTACGTAACGGAAGATGATGAGAAGGGATCTGCCCTTCCCGCTCCTCCTGCTCTCGGTGGTGCTCCATCGTTCAGTGATCATCCGTCTGGTATGGATACGCAGACGAGCAAGGGTGCTACGGAGGACGATCGACTGTCGTATGTGACCGATGAGGATGAGAATGAACCTCCTGCGCAAGACAACCTACGACCTCTCGACGCCCCCTTGGCGAGTGATTGTAATATTTTTAGTATCGTTTTATCGCTAACCATAGGCTTACTGCGGGTCACAGTTTGGCGATTTTCCGGGATGGGCCCCGCGCCCGGCTGATGACGGCTTCCTTCCCCCCGCACCAGTGGTTAGTAGCAAGGACTTGGGCCTCACAGAAGTAGCATCCCTCACACGATCCTGTCCCTGTGATTAGATGAAGGATCTCGATGTGTTTTCTCAGTCCCAGCCATACTCCAGCCAAGGTGGAACCCAGCGCGATTTTGGTTCGTCATCTCAAATGTCGATGATGTCGTCCGGCGGTCTCGTGTCGCCTCCGCGACCACCATCGTTCCGCTACCCACTTTTACCCGGACCGTCTCCGGGCGACTCAGCACAACGGGTGAGACTCATCTTGAGCCCTCCTCCTTGCTTACTTCCGCTTGCTCATACGCAACTCTTCTGTGGCCTTCAGTCACTCCCGAGGTTTGAGAGTCCGTTCGCTCAATCCATGGGTACAGCACGCGCGGTGCCCAACACAAAAAGGAACTTTGCGATGGGAGTCGATGCCATCCAGTTCGATGACCCAGGCCAGGTAGGTATGGCATTCCCGCCCCCACTCCCGCCTCCATATCTTTCGGACCCAATGATACCGGGTCCGTCCAAAAACGCCGCGGAAGGAGACGAAACACTTCCTCCGGACGATCAAGCCTATCGACAACTATAGATACATTAGGGAGTTATGCGTCTACCGAAATGGTGATAGAGGAGATTGCGTAGGAGGTAATATTGTACATGATTTACAGATCTCTTGTAATATACGGTATCGTTCCAGGTCCTGTACATGGGTATTGATCGGAGGGGCCGCCAGTCCAAGGTCAGTTGCCACGAGCCGCGCCGGTAATCATCTCAAAGACGAGGAAGGTGACCATGTTGGTTGGAACAGCTCTATGTCACCAAGGTTTTAATACCTCTTCTATAACCCGTTACGACCAACAACCTTACCTAATGAGAGTGGGTGCCAATCCAGCCCACATCCCTTTCCACCCAAGCTGTTTGTATATGCTCCTCGTCGCCATGAGGGTGTTATTATAAGGGTGGTCCGAAGGCTTGAATTTGGGAGACGAGGGTGACACCCAACGCGTCTCTTGGATCCGCGACTTGATGGGATCCAGAGGGAACGTGGATAACCAACCCATAATGCCCGCCAGCCCGCCAGCCGCCATCAACTCGGCCCAACTCAGCTCGGATTCGAACGACTCCATCTCTTCAATTAGCGAAGCGTGGTTGACGTGGTGCGAAGGCACTGGGTCGGACGAGTCCATGAGGACTTTGCACGGATGAGGTTCCGAGAGGTAATCCCTCTCCTTCCTCCTCGTCCGCCACCACCTGAAGAGCCTGCAGGTCCCCTCGTACGTGGCGAAGTACCAGCCGTAGCCCAGGTCCCGTAAGCACGTCGAGGTGATCCCGCGGAAGAACCCGCGGACGCCTTCAGTGCGGAAGATGGTGAGGGCGACTTGGTACGTCGATGGAAAGCCCGTTGGGGAGAGCATCATTTGTTGGCGGATCTTGACAAGTTCCGTTGGAGTTGTTATGATACTGAGCGGTGCGAGGGTGATGAGGGGCGTGGAGGTTAGGTGTTGAAGAGATGGACTTACGAGGCGACGACGCCGCTTCCAGCTCCGGCGAGACCTATCTGCGTAAGGGAGGGGTCCTTATCTGGGGATTGGCCTGACCGTTGTTGTGCGCGGATGAAGAACCCGTATGACGCGAAGACAATGCCATTGAGAAACGCGGTTCCTGCCTGCAGAGCGAATTCAGTGTCAGAGTACCCCATCTGCTTTTGCCAAGGGATGGCGTACCAAAGGAGACGTAACACCCTTGTACAGTCCTCGCACACGTTCTTCTTTCAATATCGTCTTGAAAGCATTCAATGTTCCGGTGTATTTCCCGCTCGCTTGACTGGATTGCAGGCGAACTTTGATCGTGTCTAAAGGGTGACCGACGAACAGACTGGACATGCCTAAATGTCGTTCGACATGTCAGTCTTTCGGTGGGAGAGATAAGAGGATCCCACGTAAAGAACGTACCGGCGACAGTACCAGCTGCAAATTCCAGCGTCGGATTCAATGTCTCTGTAGAGAAAAGTTAGACCTAGATCACCAATAGCCGATCCCAAGTGACTTACGTTTGTCGGCAGAGCTCATCGTTCGTCGTAACTAAGTCGGGGCGAGTCGTGGAGAGACGGAAAACGGAAGACCATGCGAAGACGAGATACACCTGGTCACTTTGTGCGGGGGGGCTCTCATCCGGATCTTCCGTGAAGGGCACGTGACGCCTGACCTGAGGTCAGTAGGTCACGCCCCTGTATGAAAACGGCCGTGAACTTGCGGTGATAAGGGCTGAAACGAGCGAAGAGGTAATCAGTACGTTTTTATGCGGGAGGAGTCAAGGACGTACGGTGGCCCGGATTTCGGCATGAGAGCGAACCCGGAGGACACCGGCGCCATCAGAACAAACATCGCGTCAACATCTTCCCGCCACGATCTCAAGAGGAAAACAAACTCTCAAACCGGCATACATCGTCACCAATGGCTTCCCAAACAGGTGGAATCATGATTGTACCGTCATCAACGTCTCCCAAAGACGCGACTCTCCATTTGATGCCTTTCAACATTGGGTATACCGGCCCAGCGCCGTCGTCCTTGTACTGGAATGTCCGGGACGCCTCAACTACAAGTCCAGGCGAGGCTCAAGTGGCTGAGGGAGATACCCAGGAGTCGAGCACGTCAACGTTGGTAGACACTCCGCTCGGGAACATTTTGAAAGACAAAGCCAAGAGCTTGCAGAAGCGCTTCATAGCCGCTTTCCGGGGCCGAAGGATGCATGGGATGGAGATTGAGCTTCCTGCGGGATACACGGGTGTAGTACTGACTGGCAAGCAGGATAAGGAGGATGAGGTGGAGGCAAGTGAAGATACGAAAACTGGGGGCAAGCGAAAGAGGGGTGCAGCGAAGAATGATGGAGCCCCAGCAAAGAAATTGAAACAAACAGTCAAGACCGTGGTATCCGGTGTTACTGGGAAACCGGAAGAAGATGGTACGTTGAGTGTGCCGAACGAGGAATGGAACCTCGCTGACCTTCGAAATTGGGGTCTAGGACGTCCACCAGCCAAGGAGTTGACGCCTGCAGCGACCTTCTCTTCTTTCGTTGCATGGGCCCCAGATCGAAAGTTCGACGAGAACGAGGACCAGTACGTTCGTTCTTTGGACGAATGGGTCCGTTTGAGCGCTCTGGTGAGGTGTCTATTTGTTTACCTATCTACACTTTCGACTGACGTCTTGATCTGCGAACACGACTATTAGATACATTCTACTTCGTAGATGACCCTTTGTGCTATGTGTAGTGATAGATGCTTCTATTTTATTTGCTGGACTATTTTCGGAACATTCGGTATCGAGGCTCCGAGCGGTGGCGTCGTGGGAGTTGGTCGTGAAGCCACGAGGGTGTGCGTTCAATCCAAGACCAAGCACAACATATCCCCCGCCCCTCCCCGTCTCTCTCCCCGTCCGCCAACCAACCCACAGCAGCCGCCTCTCAGTCCAACCGCTGCGCCGACGACACACGACGCCGCCCAGCGACACTTCACACTCTTTTCACCAATCCACTCACTTGTTCCCTCCCTTTGCTTGTAAAACCTAATCTTTTTCCCGCCAAGGAACTATCCGAACACACAGCCTCACATTTTCAATCGTCGTTGGAAAATGCGTCAAAGCTCTGTCCGCCGTCATCACGAGAAGAAAGCTTTCGGATTCATCCCCAATGGAAACAATAACGATACGGGCGACTCTCCTGACACAGGAGCCAACGCGAACGCTGGAGGCTCAAGCTCAGGTTTGCATCTATCCCAGAGCCGCTCCTCGACATCCTGTTCACAAAGTATTATTTTAATATAGCTGCAGCAAGCACCACGGTTGCGCGAACCACTTCAGCAGCACCGTCCCGAAGCGTTATCAGCACCACGACCACCCCTCCAGCCCCGGCAGCTCAGCCCACAACGACCACGACCACGACCACTCCTCCAGCGAGCTCGTCCAGTGTCGTGACCTCCTCATCCGCCCTTGCCACCTCATCTACCACCAGCATTGTCGTCGTCACTCCGACCACCATATCCGTTAACCAGATTGTGAGTGGAAAAAAAATGACAAATGGAGCCCGGGGTTTCATCTTCTTCCGGGGTCCCGCGTCGTCCCTTTCTCTTTTTGTCTCGGCGCCATGTGACTGACATCTCGCCCCTTTCCGCCCCTTTCTTGGTGTGTCTAGCCCACGACCGCCTCTATCCCGATTACACGTAGCATCGCCAGTGCGTCGATTGTAACAGCGTCGTTGTCGTCGGCTTCGGCAAGCGCCACGGCCGCCGCCAGTGATTCTGGTCCCTCAATCGGTCCCTTGGTCGGTGCTATTGGAGGTGGTCTCATTGGTGTCGTCGCCCTCGCCGCCGTCGCTGGTTGTGAGTACTGTAAACATTCCAGCCAAGAATATGTTCCTCATCTCCAATCTTTCCTTGCTAGACTTCTTCCGTCGTGCATTCCGCAAGAAGGATGATTTCGACAAGTCGGAATTCGTTCGTAACAGCGTGGCCATCCATGACGACTGGAACGAGAAGCCTCCCATGGGCACTCAGAATGCCCTCGCTCTCGCTCGCGCCAACAACCAAGCGGACGAACCTTCCGCGAATCCTCGCCCCCCGAGCATGTTCGAACGCCGCGGTCAGGCCCAGCCCTCCTACGGTGTCGGAGAAGTCATGAACGACGGATACTATGGTCAGCAGGACCAGTACTACAACTACGGCAACAACGGGTACTACGGTCACGACCAGTATGCTGCTGGTTACGATCAGCAACATCAGCAGTACCCCGCTGGAGACCAAGGATACGCCGCAGGATATGGCTACACTCCTCCGAACGAGTACCAGCAGTCGCAGTTGACCAGGAAGCCTTCCGCCCCGATGGGTGCCGCTCGTGGACCTGGCAGCGAGTATCAGCAGCAAGCGCACGATAACGTCGCTCCCCCCGCTGATAGTAACTATCCGCAATACGACTCTCGCCATCAAAGCGTCACCCCTTACCAACAGCAACAGTACAATGAGATCAACGCGGCGCTGCAGGCCCCTGCTCCTGCTGCTGGCGGAAGGGAATTGCCGACCTCCTACTCCACTTTGAATCAACCTCAGCAAGGGGCTCACCCTCAGCAACAAGGCCATCTCGCAGCTCCAGGCGCTAACAACAGGAGGAGCGTCTACGACGACGATGACGCTTATGGTGGTATGTAGGTGAAGACCCCCGATCATTGTGTTGGATCCGATCGACGCTCGAGTTTGTACTGTTTCTTGTTGTTTTGCTCCTATTTTTCTCCCCGCGATTACCCATTTTTTTTCCTGTTCTCGATCCAGATTGTTAATGGTGGAGGGCCCTCTGGAACCTATCTTGTCTCGTCATCTCTTCCTTTCATGTCCCATAATCATTATTACCTTCTTGGTGATATGTGGTCCCCCTCGCCGGTCGATCTCTTTCTTTTTGGTCTGTCTCGGCCTTTATTCCCTCAGTTAATGCCGCCATCGGTTGTTGGTGTTGATGTTGATGTTAATATTTGACGCTGCTCCCCTCTCGTTTACTGGCTGTACTGCAGCCTTGAGGGTTCTTCTCAACACATTGCTGGTCATCTCTGTCTTACTCTCGAACTCTCTCGCTTTCCCGTGAAAACGCCATTATCTATTTATCACCTCCATAAGTGGATTCAAATGCAATCGATCTCCTTAAACTCCCGTGTCTCATATCGTGCAATTGTCGGGGGGTGTATGTACATGTCTGAGTGCGGAGTTGGTTCGGGATCCTGCCAAGTCGAGTTCATGCCTATTCGTCCATCTCCAGCTCGTCTATGTTCACGCCGAGCGCTCTGGCGTCAGAGTACAGCGTATCGCGGGCAGAGTCGTCTTCTGTCACGTTAGCGAGGCCGAGAAGACATTCTCCAAGCTGTCAAGGTGGACCAAAAAAATAAGTGGTCTGAATGTTGTACGATATTAATATATCTGTGACTTACCAAAATTTTTACATCAGATATATCATCTTCATCCTTCGTGCTTGGAAGTTCCAACACAGTGTTAAATAAACCGCGGGCTATGTGTCATGTGTGAGTATACCGCCTCTTTAGACAACCACGCACGACTAACCTTTGATGAAAGCCTCCAGACCGGCGTTGGCATGGGCCGAATTCAACGTCGTCTCGTCTTCACCGGTCAGATCGACTTCACACTGCTCCATATAACCTTCTCCGACGGAGAACCAGCACTTTGCTCGGAGCAGAGTCAGATCCCACCGCTCGTCGTCCGTAGTGGTCGGCGAGTCCTCGAATGGCGAAGGTGACAGCAAATTGTCGAGGATGTAAAGATAGGTCGTCCTGGAAAGCTCGGGATGGTTCCCATATTTTCGAATGACGGAGTCGATGGTAACGTGTAAGGTTTCGGCGGAGTTGATGAGCGTTTGCGCAGGGCGGAGAGGTATGCGGGATTTTGGAGTGGCGGTATCGCCGGTGGACGGTGCGTCGGTCAGGTACTGAACTGCTTTGGATAAACGACGTGCGGCCAAATCGATGATCTTGTGAGCCTTTTCCGCAGCTTCGCCTTCATCCTCATCGTCGTCCTCCGCGTCCTCCTCTTTTTGTGCAGCGTTCGCTTGATACCTTTCAAGGATTGCCAGACCCCAACTGTACTCGAATCGAGCTCGCCAGATCTTGTCCGACTCTGTTGCCACCGCCGTGTCATCGTCATCTCCGATGGCTGATTCAAACAGCGTTATGGCGGCTTCGAACCAGCTCGAGGCATCCTTCGGCTCTCCCGGTGCGGTGATCTCCGGTTGAATGGCCATGATACGGCCCATGGCGAAGACCGCTGACGCGTGAATGGTAGCGAACGCCAGTTTCGAGTCTCCGCTGGATGTATACACGGTAGCAGGATCAGCGTGGTGCCGGATGAACCGGTCGCATTCATGCAAGATTCCTCGCAGCAGCGGAGGTGCAGCCGCAACGGGGTCATCGCCTAATTTCCAGGGCAGTTCAAGGTCCGTGCCATATTCAGGTACCCTTTCGTACAGTACGACTTACCTTCCATCGCCTCGAGAGAGTTTTCGAATAGTTCTTTCAAGTCTTCCCAGTCCTGAAGAGTTACGTCGGTCTTCTCAGTTGAGTCAACCGAAATATCGGCGCTGGCTTCATTGTCAATCTTCAACCGCTTCGAGCTCCTTCCCTCGTCAGATTCCGCGGTCCTCGCCGCCTTCTTGGTCTTGAGAAGACCTTTTGGTCGCTTGGTAGACTTAGATGCAGACTCTGACATCTTTCGTCTTGGAGAGGGGGGTGGTTTTGTGGCATCAATTTTAGCAGCACGTGAGCTTGCAACTAGCCAGTGACCATCCCGTTGGTTCTCCTCCTTTTCCAGACACCACCTCGAGGCATTCCCAGCAAGACAAGGGTGGATCTATTTTTGCATAAAAACACGTAATCTATTGCATGGAGATAGGTCATACTCAGAGAGATCTACGGTAGCCTAACAGCAGGACTAGCGCTCTCATCATAACTAAGCCGAGTCAAATATCCATTACACCAAGCTGGAGACTACCGCCCCTTCTGGCTCTTTCGATTTCTTCTCCTGTGCTAACGGACTGGCATCATCCGTGTAGCTGCCTCGACGAGAGGGACTTGAAGCCTCTTGAGAAGCCTGATTTCTGTTGACAATTTGTGGGTTGCCAGCCTGAGGCCGGTTGATTGGACCCATGTCCAGCACTATGTCGTACAAAAAGTCGGATAGCGATTCCGATCGTTCAGATCGATTGACTGAATCGAGGCCAGGGTAGTGCTTTAAAAGCCTTGCTTTCAGCCCTGTACCTGCTAGAACAGCGATCGATCCAAAAGGCGAGAACAGCTTGCCTCCTGCAGAAGATCGTCTGAGCACATTGTCGCAATCAGTCCTACGCAGTTCGCTCACCAAATAAGAGACCTATTAAAGATCTTCCGAACAATAGAGCAAAGACGACGTCAAAAGAGGTATAAATACCACCTGGAGGCACGTTGAAGCTCAACGGACATCGTCTGAAAGCTGAGCATGGCGCATTGGCTCTGCTTACCAGTCTCCGCCAAGCCTTGGAGCATACTGTGCTGGGTGTACTCTTCCCACGCATCTACATGGTTACCGTAGTATCCGCCAAATGAGGGTATTATTTCTATGGTTGTTTGGGAGGACCCGCCGGCTTCCGTTGACACCGACGAAACTTGCGAAAGTACACGTTAGCTTAGAGAGTTGTCTCTTAAACGGCGACAAGAGTTCCTTACCAACAGGGTATCCTTCCAGTTCAATCGCTCGCTGTAGTTCAGAGTATTAAACAGAGCTATCTTTAGGGAAAAACCACAGCCCAAACCTGTTTCAGTCCGACCATTTCTAGGAACGTCCCAGGGCGAGCATACACCACGTTCCTTCCCACACTCAAGCTCGTGTTGGTACCAGAAGTGACGTTCCATGTCAGGTATGGCTCAAATGTATCTTGCCAAGGGCGATTGCTCTGCCAGATGGGGTCATTGGTGATGTAGGTTCGAAGAATAGGAGCCAGTGCCGGGGGACCAGCCCAAGTCAGGCTAACCGTCGGAGAGATCGTAGTCCCGTTTGACTCAAGGGTCCCTTTAAATGAACGTTCATCAGATCAAAGTGGTACAAAGGTGTCTTTCTTCGTACCGAGGTCGTCGCAATGCCAGCCTATCCCGATATCCAGAGTCTTCCCGGTCACGTAATTCCAACGCGACCAGAACTCTGCCCAGCACGAGACTGACGAAAATCGTGCCATCAGACTTGAGCTCAACGATAATGACAGCTTCACTTACTGCGTGTGGAGCCTGACGACGCGGTGGCACTGAACCAGTCGAGAAAGTTGACGTTGCCAATGTCAGTACCGTATGCAAGCCGGGCGTCTGTGTCGTAAGGTTCCGGCCACCGAGTCTTAAACTCATATCTTTTTAACCACTTCGACCGCTGTTCGGTTAACTTATTGTCCATAAAGTCGAATAAACTTTACACCGACTCACCACCATACCGTGAACTTCATCCGTAAAGCGTGACTCGTGTGGTAACGGAGCCATAACTGCCCTTCTCGGAAGTGGATTCTTGAATTGCTGTGTCGGGAGGATTAGGGTATTCAGGATGCCATAGGCGAAGACCGCCAAAAGTGCAGCCAGGGCCACAGTACCGCGAACCGCAGCCAGCCAGACAGGTTCTACTCTATGATCCCTTCGGAACAAAGTATGGCGTTCGAAAAACCCTTTTACGCTGGTGGGGCTCCCCTGTTCCAGCTGTGCCTGGGTCTCCTCTCCGCTCCGATCTCCAAGAAGATCGCAGAGATTTGTACGCCATACGATCCAGCCTTTCTCGGAAAGCTGTTCGTGCAAGGCGGCAGTCACGACAAGGAACGAGAGGCTGAGGGATATTGCTATGTCGATGGCCAGCAGGGCGAAGGCAAGGCCAAATAGAACCAGGGTGACTTGATCGAACGGCGGTACTATCCCCGAGTTCCAGAGGTCGGAGTGGCTTGGAATCCCTTTCGTAAGTCGAGCGATGAACCCTGCGTTTACAGAGTTCCGTTAGCCTGTGGTCCGAAGATTGGATAATGTAAGCCAGTGTACCGATTTCGAGTCCAATCGTTATACAATGGCAACAAATCTCGAACCATGCTTCACAGACCAGAGATCGCCGGCTTAGGGCCGCTTGAATCCGACTGTATAACATATGTGAGTGGCAAGCGGAGAACATATGCAGTCAAAGTCGCTCACAGGGTCAGTCGGAGCAATGTAATCGCAAGAAAGACCCCAAGGTCAAGCCAAGGCCCGCGACCTGTCCAACAATCTAAGCTTAGACAGCGGTCGTCAGTCCCTGAGCTGTATCTCACCGAGAAGCATGGTATCTGTTATGACATTCACTGAAAAGCAAAGGTACCCCCAGACACAGAGAAATGCCAAGCGGCAGATAAGTTGTACGACTGTTGTGGTCGGCCAGATTTGGCGGTAGTTCTTTGGAGTCGGTGGCCACACAAGTGGAATTCGCATTGTGTGCCAGTCGAGTAGTTTACGATGAGGGGAGTATACAGGTTCTGACACTACTTAGCACTAGCATATATATTCTGAGGCGAGCGCGAAACGATAGATAGAAACGTGGTGGCCGGAATTTCATACTTCAGACTTTGAGTAGTCTAAGGCATGCAAGACTCCGCAAGTCTCCAGGAATTGATTGCAAGCTCGAATTGCAGGCGTCAGGCAGAGAAGAGTCGGTCGTCTGTGACAACGTGAAGACAACTTGGAGGTACGGGGTCTGCCGGGGTCTGCCGGATGGAGATAGCTAACACATCGAGAATCCGGCTCGGGACACCTCCGTCAGTGAGCCTCCGACAGGGCTGGAAATGAGACGCATCATGCAGCCGTTCCGATAGATTACCGTGATCAGAGATAACTGGTTGTTTTTTGCTTTAACAGGGTCTATGAAGAAACTACCAACCCTCTTAAATTACAATTCTATTCGGAAGTGGTCGTCTTTGAGGGTAGACGCGTGACAACCACGCGGCTTCATCGCGTTGTGGCTTTCGATTAACTGTAGATCGCTTCTCTAGGCACTTTCGAACGTGGTAAGTGGTCCGTGCCGATGAAGCGCGTACGGAAGTACCCAATTGCAGGTCAAAGAAATCCAATAGCGAGTGTATAACATACAATTTAGAAGGATGTCAAGTTTACCTCCGCAAGGGTCTTAAATGCCTCCTTATACGCATCTAACAGGGCTTTCACCCTAGCTCGTTCGTTTGCAATGGCATCGTCTTCGTGGAGCAGCTCAGAAAATAGGTCCGGCTTGTATAACGTCGACACGAGGCGATTTTGGACCTGTTGCGAAGTGTGATTGACGAGGAGATGCATGATGGCCTTCGGAACCAAGTCTTGAATCGTTTGCCGAACAATGGCGAAGTACGATGCGATTAGTGACCGAATCAAGTTGGTCTCCATTTCGTCTCGCGGGGAAAGGGCGTTATGGCTGGAGGGGATCTGGGCCCAGTTTTGAGAATGGTCAGAAAGGACACCTGCCCAGCAGAAGAAGACGCTTACTGCTTCAATATGTTTGCCCAAGCTCTTCATGTCAAATGCTGCGTTGCTTGGTTCGGCGCCCGCTTTAGCCGCCATCGCTGCAATTGTCGGGGACTCCCGTCCAGTCTCATGCATCCCGAACTCCTTGCCGATGGAGTCTCTTCCAGCTCTTGAGGCAAACGCCGTAGTCGGAGATGAGTGGCTTGGTCCTGCTTGAGGAAGCGTGGCAGGTCCGCCTTGACCTCCTCCGAAGAAGTAGGTCATGAAGGAATCTCGTGCTGTACCATGTGGCGAGGTGCCCGCTTGCGCCGTGCTGTGGGACGAGGTACGGTGTTTGTGTGAAGCGTGGTGGTGTTGAGGTGGAGTGCTCGTTCCTGGGACAGCGATGCCATTGGGGGCAAGTCCGTTTGAGCTAGGAGCTCGTAGCCTGTCATGAATGGTCGAAGATACGGAGCGAGGCTCGGTGCGTGCAGCCTGGATCCCACTCGGAGTACCTGCTGAAGAGGTCTCGTCGTCCTCGTCATCTGCTCCAGTCCCTGGGGCGGACGTTGCCTCGGAGAGACGAGACTACCATTGACCAAATTAGTCCAATCACACTCGAAAGTGAAGTCAAACAAAGAAACCTGCCTTTGGGCCTTCTACGCGTTTCCTTGGCTGTTCAGTCATCTGGCCTGATGCGGCCATGGCAGCGGTACCAGCAACAAACGCCGGGTGGTTGGTGTTGATATAAGCAGCTTGGATGTCAATTAGACTGCGGGTGTACTCTGAGGTCGGACCCAGGCGTTCTCGTAGTAGTTCGGAGACGGTCTCGATGAGTTGAGCATGTAAACGCGGGAAACGTTGAAGTTCCTAAGCTGTCGTCAGCAACTGTTGCGTTCGTCACTTCACGGTCTTAAGGAACTCACCGAATTCGTGCAGTTGTGACATATTTTCACCAGTTCTTCGTAAACCATCTCCACACATCTTAAACTCGGTGCTTCGAGAAGCTTAATCTGTGGCTTCACGAGCAGGTCGAATGCGACTTCTGGCACGAATAAGCTTGGCCTCGGTCCAGTTGAGTTGCGAATGGCGGTCCGAATATCTTGTGTGGTTAAATTGGATGTAGAGTCGATGGATTGAAGAGCGTTGCCGAAGACATCATTGAAGATGTAGTAGATCCGTGCACCTCCCGAAAGTTCTTTGGTTGAGATCTCCGGTGAGGTACCCTCAATCGACGAGATGAAGTCTCGGACGAATTGAGTCATCAGCTTGAGAATAAGTGAGCCCTTTGAGTCTTATGTAATTAGCAATGTGTCCCAAAGCAAGTGATATAAACAATCTGACCTGATGCAGGTCTCCTTGCAAGAAGGCGGCATCTCCGAACGCGTTAAGCTCTTGCTGAGTTTGTCCCATTAGAGTGTTCAGCTTAGCCTTCATATCAGGCAGCTTTTCTCTTATATGGTTCAGCAGAACCTGGAAAATAGTATAAATAAGTTAGCGAAAGGTTGATGGGTGGGCAAAATCAAGAAGCTTCGTACCTGGTTCAAAGTTTTGGCAAGGTACTTCGTGCCGTTCCGATGAGCTATGTTGCGGTATGCCGGATGGGACTTGAAGAACTCGGATTCGTGTTCGATCGCATCCTTCATGGGCAAGCTGGCATTGATGTCCTGCTGACTTCGGTTCACCACGCCGATGAACCCCAGCTTGAGTGGGTAGACTCTGCCGTTGAGGATATCAAGGGCATTCGTTCCAGCGTCCATCAAGTCCAGTTTTGTCAGGACACCGATGGTCCGTCGACCTTGTGGATCAACGGAGCGGGCAAGCTTCAAAGAGTCGGAGTTCGCCAAATCGACATTGGCTGCGGACACCGCGAGGATGACGCTGAAATGAAAACTTAGCAACGACAACACAGAGGCCACATCAAAGTGCATACGAACCAGTTGGGCTTGGAGATATAATCTAGAACGAGATTTCTTATCTGCTTCTCTATGTCGGTGGGTTGGTCGCCTACGGGGATCTATTGCGTCATATTAGCGGTTGCTCGGACCGACCGTCGGAGAACCCACTTTCGTCAAGCCAGGCAAGTCCACCAAAGTAAGATCGAGAACTTCTGGACTATAAATCTTCAGAGAGATCGGTAACTTTGAAATCCCCTTGTTTTGGCCAGCGACTCGGAACGTTTCGGTTTCGATCTCCTTCCGCACTTCTTCAAAGTCGGTGAATCGCTTGTCAATATGCATGAATTGCGCATATTCGGTGAGAGGATTATTTGGCGAGGCCGGAGTGTGGATGAGTTGGAGCACGAGCGGGCGTCGAGTGACGATGCCTTGCCCTCGAGGGAGGAAATCTCGCCCTACGATGCTAAATACAAGCCCACTATCAGTCACAAAACGAAGCACTAACAGCATACCATACTTACGTTTCTAGAACACTAGACTTTCCCGCAGACTGACTGCCTACCTATTTGTAATGCAAAAGTTTTACGCCCAGGTCCAGGACGACGCAATGTGCCTACTTACCACCGCCAGCTGGGGCATATCGAGCTCCCCGCCTGGTAAAATTACAGTACCAGTCAGATGAAACGTTCCCTCCTTTTCGATATCTGCTTACCTAGGTTTGCAAAGGTGTCTTGCAGCTTGTTTACCAGCTTAATTAGGTCGGAATCCATTATGAGGGATGGTATTTAGCGTAAAAATCCGTGTGGTTTGGACCTTGGGATGGGTTCAAGGTTCACTGAGACGGGTTATGACGGCGTCGGGCGTTATGGCGTTGAAACGAGAGGTATCACGTTGGTATGAGGTTCGGCTTGAAAGGTCGGATTGCAGACATAAGTACAACGGTTCCCGCGGTTTTCTTTCAGTCCGGCAACGCGACGCGACACCACCGGAACGCCTGCGGCAGCGGACGACTGCTCAACACGTCAGCGTGCACTGATGTCTAACATACACGCGGGACTATGACTCGGCACTTCGAGGCATTTTCGTACATACAGGAGCAATGGATGACGACGCTGTAGACTAAATAGGGAAACACCCCCCCACCCTGCCCAAGGACCTTCGATCGGCTCAAGAGTTCCCTCCGACCACGTGCCATTACACCATGGCAAGCAACAATCCGAGTCCACGCGACGTTACCGGGTCTAAGGGCGCAATCACGTGAAAAAGTAAACGAGCTGGGATTGTCTGTGTATGAAGCCGGATCAACGGAATACATCCCAGCTAACGGGAATTGGAGGGCGATCGAACGTCAGGCTGTTGGACCTGCGGCGTTGGCAAGTATTTGCTACTTGAGTTGGAAGCGGGCGGGACTCCTGGTGGATTCGGAGGATACTGCGAGCGTGAGGGTGGGGGACCATTCGGGGGCGGGTATACGCGATCAGCCGTCGAGCGAGGGATAGAAGGATCTGGTGGAGGAACCCATGCAGCTTCTTGGACGAACGGTTTGAACGTCGGAGCGCGAGGCGGCTCGGAGATATTATACGGTTTGGGCGGATTAGGTGTTGGTAGTGAAGCGGTGTACGACGGTTGAGACGGTCCAGCACGATAACCGGTATCGACGTTCGGATCATTCGCCGACCGAGCGACTTTGGCTTGATGGTCCTTACTCCGCATGTGCTGCTTCCAATTGAAGTCTCCGTTGGGGGTTGACAGCCAAACCACGATTTTCTTGTCGCAAACCTCGCAATACCTTGTCTCTGATGAAGACATTGCCTATAAGTTCGAAAGTTAACCTCCAACCAGCTTGTATTGGGTATTTTTGCATTCGTACTCGGGTATGCGCCTCAGGGGGTGGGAGGTGGGAGGAGAAGGGAGCTGAAGACCAGAACTCCGAAGAATAATGATTACGATACACCTTAAAGTGAATTATCTGTTTAGGTTAGGTATCTCATGATTTTTGTGGTAATGGAGCTCACTGAACCGGTCCGGTAACGAGCCTAGTGTGGGCCTGCTTGGTCGTGGTGGGAAAACGTATGTAGAACGACGCGGCCAAGCAAACAAGGCCCTGATTCTAAGATTGCCCAGCAACCGCAACTCCCCGACAGCTCACCTCTGGCATACCAGGACAGCATCACTGCCGATATGAGCAAGGTGGAGGTACCGTGATAGATCTCTTGAGTCTTCGCGCCTTCGCTAATCGCACTTCATTGCGCGTTCTAGGAGTTCGAAAAACTGTTGAAAGCCGCTGTCAAAGGCAAAGGGCTATCGCAGTCCAAAATGACTGCCTTGACCGAGCTTGCCCAAAGTAACTTTGAGGTGAGTAGCTTTGTAGAGACGGAGAGGTTGTTTCGTCACGCTCATCTATATTATTGCGCCCAGTACGACACTCAAATGGTGTCCACCCTCTACCGGAATCACAAAAACCTTCCCCCAGAGAGCAAAGTTCCCAGTCTATATCTATTTGACTCCCTCGCAAGAGCTGCACGGAGTCGCGCTACAAAGACACATGCCGACCCCAAGTCGCCCGTTGGAAATGCTGCCACCTTTCTAGCAAAGATTGAAGGTGTTCTGGATGGATTGATTCAGGACGTACTAGCGACTGACGCTCCGGAAGCCAAGGTTAGTCGTGTTCTTGTCACGGATCGTACAGGGTCCCGCTGTCCCGATTGCAATCTCGACCAATCTCGCCAACCCTTCCTACCAAGTCGAGTCAACGCCTTGGTCTTTGTTTCCGACTTTGGGGATCCGAAGAACCGGTCCACCGTATATCTCAGTACTCGTCGCGTAGTTGCTGAACTGGGCTATATTCTGATCTCAAACACTCGAAACCCGAACGCCCTGCGTATCTTTCCCGGGGATGCCGTTCGCTCCCGGGATGGCAGATGCTTAATCATGTATCACCGGCGAATGCCCCAGCTTATCCATTCGTCGAATACATATCGTCTCCCCTCCAGTCGTGTGCACGATCGTGTGGGTTCACGCATTGCGCAAATGCCAATAAACAACCTGTTTGGGGGTGCAGCGGGGTCCCTGGATCTCCAATGATGGCTCGGTCCCACGTTTTCAGGCCTATTTCTGACCCTAAACTCCTTCCTTGGCTTTGCAGGAAAAGACCTTGAAGGTTCTAGATATATGGACGAAAGCCAGTACGTTCCCACCGCCGGTGCTGGCTCGTCTGAATGGGTACACGAGGGATAACGCACGTACAACCGGCATTGATAACGCTAACAGTCAACCATGTACGTATGCTAAGTACATCCTGAATCTCATGTTCTGGCGCGGGTCCGCTCGCTACGTCAAACCGCTGAAGCAAAGAAACTGAGATGTTGTCGTTTATTTTCCGTTATTGGTGCCTTGCGGTCCCTCCCACCGGCATTCCAGCCTCGAGTACGGCCTCTGGCTTAGCGCCTAGCACCGTCGATCCCAGGCAAGCGCCGCCAGACCAATCTGGAACGTCGTCACTGTACCAAGCTGCGACCCCAGACACGGCTGGCCTATTGGCGTTACTCGCGCAGGCTCAAGCTACGTGCGTTCAGATATACCTCGTGCTGTCTGATCTAGCAACTAATAGCTGATCTGCTTCAGAGTTGCAACCGCTGGGCCTGATCCACCAACACCAACAACGGCAGCACCGATTGACGCCAGTCAACTGGCTCTCCTCCAACAGATAGCCGGTAATCTCGCCCAACCATCAAGCTCCTCCGGTAAGCTCTTTCAACTTTCTACACCTTCTCGTGTTGACCAAATTCCTTCTCAAGACACCAATGGGCAAACTAGCGGACATTCTCCATACGCTAACCGTTCTCCCGAACCTCCCTACTCTCGAGACTATCGCTCAGACTACCCTAGACGCAACTACGACGACCGCTCTCCACCTCCCCGGGATCGAGATCACCGCGGCGACCGATACGACGACCGCGATCGACGACGAGGGTTCGGTGATCGCAGCCGTTTCGACGATCGGGACGGATACGGAGACCGTCGTGGTGGAAGGTACTATGATCGAGAAAACGACCGTGGTGCCTCGCGTAGAGGGCGATGGGACGATCGCGGTGACGGCTCCGGTCGACGGAGGAGTCGGTCGCCGTTGCAGCAGCAGCGAGACGGCGGGTACGGCGGGTCGCAGCTATCTTCTCGACCTCCGTTGCCCGAGAGGTCTGGTCAGGAATCGCCGCTGCAGAGCTCGAATCCGTCTAGACATGGCTCGAGCGGGTCGTTCAGCGCAGGTCGGCGAGAGACCCGTTCGCCTCCGCCTGGGGATGGCCATCCCGCTTACAAGCAAGGAGCATCCCCAGCTGTAAATGCGTCTGCGATACCTGCATTTGAATTTCAGTCGGACAAACCTGCGGAACCGTCTAGTCAGGGAACGGTGGACGGACAGGGATTGCAAGGGTACGACTTCACGACGTTTGACCCGATGAACCCGACCTCTTGGAGCAGCCTCGGTAAAGCATGGGAGGTTTCGTACGGGAAACCACCGACTCAAGAGGAGCTGATGCTGTTCGTGATGAGTGGAGGAATGGGTGCAGCGGGGATGATGACCTCCGACAGTCATGGTAGCGATGCTTCGACCACCCCGGCTGCCCCATCGGAGACCAGCCAGATTCCAACTTGGGAGAGCGGGAACGGTGAAGCTGGACAGGCGTGGAACGGGCATCAACAAGGCTTTCAAAATCATCGTGGCCGCGGCCGCGGGCGAGGACGCGGCTTTGGGTATACCGGTCGGGGAGGGTATGACGCTGGCGGAGGACATCAAGATGGGAGGAATGGGTACGGAGGCGATGGTTATGGCGGAGCGCCGTACTCTGGATCATTGTCGGACGCTGTGGTACTCGGCAGTGGGGATGGGTCAAGTTCCATGTCACCTGCGATAGATGGTGCTTTGGGTACTGCGGATTCGACATCCAATGCATCTGACTCATTGTCAGGTACTAAAGCGACCAAGAGTGGGATGTTCAGGGTGGGCGGTCGGTGGCAATGGGTGAAGGCAGGAGATGTTATCCCATGAAAGTATTAGGTATGAGTTGGATTCGGACCGGCTGTAAAAGGTTACTCATCGGTAACACTCTAAAAGACTGAGTATTCCGGCATATGTACATGTCTGTAATTTGCCTTTTCCTGTACCATTTTTCTTTTTCTTGGTCCTCACCGTTTCGGCGTTTCCCGTCGATGGACATTTTCTTGGTCATCGCCCGACCATTGGAGTGTCACCTTGCGCCTCGAGATCTCCCAACTCTTCACCATCTTCGTATCCGTTCGCCAGTTCGTAGTTTGACGCTGAAATCGGTGCGGCCTGAGCGTCATAGACAAGCCGAGGCTGTGCGGTTAACCCTTGCTGGTAAACCTTGTCGGAGAACGGGTTTTCCCAATAGATGGTGTAGGCGAGGTAGGCAGAGGCGAAGCCGATGAGACTGCCTACAATGACATCTTCTTTATGATGTCGCTGCAAAGGGTGTCTCAGCTAAACTCGATCGTTCGTCAAAGCTCACTCGGCACACCACTCACGTAGTCCTCTAACCTCGAAATCGCGATCCATGTAGCGAGCACCAACGGTAGAGCGGCGACGCCAAGCCGCAAAAGTCGACTTGACAACGCGGTGCTCAGGTACGGCGACGCCGTGATGTGCAGGGAGCCGGTCTTCCCAGCCAAGAATAGGAACAAGAAGCCGAGTCCTACATAGACGCCGAAAGGAGTTAGGAAGGTACTGCCAAGCTCGTACCATGTCAAAAGGTACGGACCGGAGAAAGCAGTCGAGGAGTGGCCACTCGGAAAAGACATGCGTCCGTTGTGGATATCTTTCGCTGAGCTGTGCGCGAATTAAAGGCGGTGCTGAGTTGGAGATGGCGGAGCGCCACAGTGCTTCGATAAGAGCTTACCCAGAGCATGCGTGGAGAGATTCGTGCCATTCGCAGCGGGCGAGGAAGTCAGGACGGAGACGACCTAAAGCCGTGGCGTCTCAGTGCCATGTCCGACGGGAGAAGCCGCCCGTTTTCTTGCCTCACCGACTCGATTTTTGAGGAAATCCGTGATGAGGTGTGATATGCAGCTAACGGAGCGATGGGAATTGAATAGATTGTCGTCCAAGGCTCCAACGCCACCTACAAGGCGGTCCAGCAAGCGAGAGCTCCATGATGGGCTTCATGTGACGATCTTCGCAGTAAGCCCCAGTAGACGACGATGGCGATGGGAAAGATCACTGAGATATACCAGTTCGCAAAACCTGACACCCTAGGAAAGGATTAGCACCTGGGCAATGCGTTTAGGCGAGTTGATTTACTGTTCTTGGGTGTAAGGATGGCTGATTATCGGGTCATCCGGTGTAAATTCGCGTTCGTGCACAGGCATCCATTTGAAGAGCTCCGCCACAACCCACATAAACCAGGCGACGCCCCCTAAAGAAGGTCCAAATATTGAAGTCTAAAGTCAGGGCTCGGGGCAGAGATACTCACAGTCGACGAGATACGCTCGATGGTACCATGAAAGATTTGAGACGGACTCTCGCCATATTGGCCTTGCGCTGATATTGCGAGCAAAATTCATGCCAAATTGGGCAGGGGACTTGGCTTTGTTGGTCGAAAGGGTTGTAGTAGCAACGGAGTGGTCTGGGCGGCAAATTTAGGTCACGGTTGAGGCACTGCTGATGCGTTGGCTCGATTGCGGATGTTATGTAAGCGCTTGGCCTGGACTTTTCTCCGTTCCGTTTCACTCTTGACCTTTTCTTTCCTCTTCATCCCCTCCCGCTCTCTCTTTCAGCACAGACCAACTACCCCCCCCCCCCTTCCACTCCTTGGACACTTATATTCAGCTACATCTTTAGCTTAAACCTCTTGATTCACTTTCTCTAAAACACCCTCTGCAACCATGTTCGCTCTCACCTCCGCTATTGTCCTCGCACTCGCCAGCAGGGCTCTCGCAGATCCCTCGCCTTTGACCCCAGCTACTTCCAACGTCGGTTCTCAGTGCACTATCTCGTGGTCCCCCGACACGACCGGCAAATGGACTCAGGTCAGTCGGCGTTGAAATTCCGACGAACCCGACGCGTGCCTTTGCTCACGACAGAAATTGCTTCCACTGTCTACAGACCAACATTCAGCTTATGACTGGCGACAACTGGAACATGGTTCCCATTACCAGTCAGTTTTTTTATGCACTTGGCTGCCTTGTGCGGACCCCAGAGACCCTGACCCTGTAATTTTTATTCGTGTGCCAGCCATCGCGACCGTCGACACAACCTCCAAGGCTGCCACGACTTACACTTATACTTGCCCTGACGTGAGTCAATCCTTAAGCAGTTTCGCCCTGAAGAAGCATGCCGATTTCTGACGTCCTTCCCCTGATCGGTGTCTGTATTGCTTAGGTTACCCCGAACGCGCCCATCTACTTCTACCAATTCTCCCATGCCGCCGAGCCAGCCAACTTGGTTTGGACCACCCGTTTCACGGTGAGACATCGCGCATGCTATATTCTCCAATCTCCCCGCTGATGTCACTCTTCCCCTGCCCAGATCGCCGCTGCAGATGGCTCGACCGAAGCCGCTGAGAACCAGACCCAGCCTGACGGCCAAAACATCCCATGGGGCACCGGTGCTCTCACCGACCCGTCCACTGCTAAGCCCGCTCCCGCTTACATCACTGGCCAAAGCGCTGCTGGAGCTTCCTCCGCTAGCGTTTCAGGTAGCGCAGCCGCTTCGACCTCGATGTCCATGTCCATGTCCATGTCGTCTGCCCCTGCTGTCTCCACCAGCAAGATGGTCACCTCCGCCGCTGTCTCTACTTCCGCCGCCAAGTCGACCTCGGCTTCAGCCAGCGCCGCATCCGCCACCAATTCTACCAACGGCAGCGGTCGTGTATCTGCCAAGGGCGTCGCCTACACCGTCGGGGCCGTCGCTGTCGCTGGTCTCCTCGCTCTGGCTTAAGAGACATTGACTTTTCCTTTGGGTTTCGTCTCTATGCGTACATTCGAGTTGGTTACGTCGTTTCTTTAGCTTCCTATTATTCGTCGCTTATTATATTTCGTCCGGTCGTCGTCGGTCTTCTTTTCCCTTTCTTGAGCTGTTTTCGTGTTTATGTCTCGGACTCGCATAACCACCATTCATACCATGCACGATCTCTGTTCGCTGTCGCAATGGCATACACGGGTTTCTGCCACTCGATTTATGCGTGACTATCGCGGGCTGTGGGGCACCAGGTTTAAATAGCCTATGTAATGCTCAAATAGCTTTGGGAGACTGAGCTACCTTGTCTTCCCGCCTTCTTTCCGACGCGTAAGCTGAAGCAAGCATACGTCCTTCCGGGAGTAAATGCTCCTATTTGGGCCATCGTCAACCTGGAAGAGTGGTCAAATCCAGCTGATTCTCCGTCCGAACCAGAAACCTCACCTCCTTCCAATTAAAGTGTTTCCTTAACAAAGAAGGGAAAAGTCGTTTGTCTGACTACGAATCGCGAAATAAAGATGATGAGCTTGCGCTGTCCATTATGGCTCACCAGCCTGTCCGTGAGCGTACCTTTTTCCTTCTCCGATGACAAAAAAGGATCTCCGCGTCGGGGTAAGTTTCGTTCAGATCGCAGAGGGTTTGGATCAAGATGGAGTACGCTTCCACAAAGTAGACGCAGTCGGCTGCGAGGATGATGTCGATTGGTCCGAGGTTCGGGGGAAGTGGTTCTCCCCAATTGAGTTCGAGAGCTTTGGTGCGGTTTCCTACATTGTTGAGCTTGATATTGGTCTCCATGATGGGTACAAAGGGTCTGTGAACGTGATCCTTAGTTAAAGCGACGGGCCAAAGGTTGGGACTTACCCTTGGTCGGTTACAATCACCTCAGCACCCAACTTAGCCACTGCAATTCCAACGAGACCCGTTCCGGCACCGAGTTCTAAGCACCTCTTGCCCGCCAGAGACTCCTTCCCTCGGCGTGTGAGGTAGTCCGAAAGGACCTTTTTTCCACGTCCTTCACGTCAGAGTCACATCTCCCGGAGCGACATCGTCAACATATCAGGACTTGCATACCCTTCCAGCAGGCCAAGTAGTACCCCCGCACCCGGGCCGCCGATCGATCCATACGTTCACTTCGTTGGGCACGCCCGTAGGGTTGAACGTGATCCGCAAGGTGTCCTCGGTCAGCGCGGTAGAGGTTTGGGAAGGCAAGATCACGTCGTCTTCGTCTTCTAAGCCGTCGTTCGCGGGTGTAAAGTCCGGTAGGATTTGTTCGTCTGAGGAGTATCCGGAGTCGTTGGTCATGGCTTGGACTTGGGCTTGGGCTCGGGGATCTGGATATTTTGGTACTTTGCTATGAATGTAGAGGTTGTGCCTGACGGGAACGCGGGTCAAGTTCAAAACCTTCCGCCGACCCACCGAACGTAGCACGCCATGATGCCAGCGCGATCCGACTGCAACATGAACGAAAATACGACGCGTAATGCTACAAGCCTTGAACAACTCAAAAACAAGCTGTTTCGGGAAGTGAGATACATGGTTGCGTGCGGCCAAGTTCATCCCAGACAGGCTGCTCCCGACCCATTTCAAGATCTTTTTAAGCGAATCCTCGATGGAGTTCATGACTTGGAGGAGGATTCGGAGGTTCTTATTGAATTCAGGTCTTTCCGGGGGCTGCTCAGGGGCCTGACACGACCATACCATATGAAAGCCCTGTTCAGAATTCCAGTAACAATGTAAACGAGCTAGAAGTGAAGTGAAGGCAAAGGCGACTATAAGGCCATGAATAAGGATATACAGTAAACACGCTGAGAGACATCAACCACTTCGTCGGATGGCTCCCTTCCCCCATTTCTCGAACAGGAAGCTCGTCATCCATTCATGTAGCTCGCGATAGGCGCCTCGCATGCCAATGCCATGATCACTAAGATAGTTAATGCACGGTCAGTCTCACAGTAAAAATTGTTTGAGGTCTGAGATCTTAAGGCATACCTGTCGGTGAACATGCGGAACCAGAATCCTCTCACTTCATCTTGCGTGAGCATGTCTAGGAGATGAGCAGAATTTGCGAAGTGGACTACGAGCGCCCCATCACTGTCAATTACTGGACATAAGTAGAAGAGAGAGACGCACCATTGTCATCGCCGCTACCATGCGCCAAGAGATAGTTGATATTATGGAATCCGGTCACGTCGGAGATGGAGGCGTTTGTGTAGCCTGATGGATTATCCTGGGGTAGGCCCATGTATCGTTCCGTGTAGATGGAGTCGTAGAGCCTCCAAGAGGTCACTGGAGCGACGGACATGGCGAGACTATGGATGCCTGCATTGGCCTCGGCGACTTTGGATGCCATAAATCCACCATACGACTAGTAAGTGGCGGAACATCAGTTGAGCATACATGCAACAGATCGTATGTAACGCTTACCCATCCCCAGATCCCGATCCGCTTGGTGTCGACATACCGTTTCGACGCCCAGATCCTGAAAAATCTCATGTCAGTCCTCCGATATTCCCGGAAAACAGGACGTGAAAGCGCACTTGGCAGCATTGATCTGATCCCTCGTCTCAAAGAAACCTAGATTTCCCTGAACCGGATTCCTCAACTTCCTTCCCTTCCATCCGGTCCCGCGACCGTCAACAATGACGACGATGTATTTCATAGAGCACGCCAAGTAGTCATGCCAGCCGCGTGACCACTTGCTTGTCACGGTCTGGGAGAACGGACCGCCGTAAACGTGGAAAAGGACCGGATACTTGACGCGACCAGAGTCGTCAAGGGATGGAGGTCGAATTTCCACAGCATTGAGTTCTTAGCGGACAGAAAGTTAGGCGAAAGAACACAGGTAAGAACGTCCTGATCCACTAACCGTATCCGTCGCTCTCAATCTTCTGGTGAATGATCGTAGGGGCTTGGAATTGACTGGCGGTGACATTGAGACGAGCGTTGTCGTTGAGGACATAGTCGAAGGCTTAGTAATTGGTAATGAGATTAGGCAAAAACATCCATATGCAGAATGCGGGCCACCACTCACTCTTGTTCTCAACGCTGATTACCCTCTGCCAGGGAATGTTGGGACCTTCGTAGCCAAGCCGGTAGAACCCGGCCAGAGGAGAGAAGTCGACGGTATGATAGGCTGACTGGGTGTCGTCGGTCAAGGGGGTCGGAGGACTGGGAGGAGTTGGTAGGGCCGAGAAGCTTTGAGGAAGGGGGACCGAATAGACATGACGGTCCGTTGAAGACGTGACGGTGCCCACGAAGTAGCTGCAATGCGTGATCGTCCTCAGCACAAAGGACCAGCCGTGAAAGCGAGAGATCACTCACACCAAACGCCTCTTGTAGTCCACAGCCTTGATACCACCTGCGACCTCCCACTCTCCGCTCGTGAGCCATCGTGGAACACCTGAGTCCGGTGGGCTATAAAGGGCGATGTGGTTGTACCCGTCAGGCGTTGGTACGATGTCTAGATATGCAGCAGGCTGGTCCCCTTCCGCGGGGATAGGGTAAATCGTTTGTTCCTGAACAGACGTTAGAAACGGTTGGAATCAATTCCAAGATTTCCTCGCCGTAAATTGTCACTCACAGCATCGATCCAACCATCATCCCCTTGCTCTCCCTTCTTGCCCAGCTTGCGTACGGCTCTCCCTCGCCCACCAACATAGCTCGTGCTCATCAAGTCAAACAACACGACGCTTCCATCGTTCGCCGAGCGATTGACTTCCTTGATGATTAAGCTCTGCTTCGAAACCCACGTCACCTCGGTGATGATACTGTCCGTCGGGGACCTACGCCCGTCCCACGTCAACTCTAGCGTCGAGTTCGCCACGGCGGAATGCACGTCCGACTCCGGAGAAGCGTCCGCCACCGTCTTCAGGTACTTGTCCAGTTCGAAAAGATGGAGCGAGACGATGGGGTTGGGGTAACCCGGTTTCGGGTACTTCATGGTCACAAAGTCGGTGTAAGGGTGAACGGTGAAGGCGTCGATGGTGGGGTTGTACACCGGGTACGTGAAGGTGTCGACTTTGGTTTCGTCTAGCCGAGTGAACGCGAGTTTCGTCGAATCGGGAGACCACCAAAGGGCGTAGTCGTCCCCGAAGACTTCTTCCTCGTAGACCCAGTCCGGAACGCCGTTGAAGATCGATGAATTGCCGTCGTTGGTCACTCGAATCGGTTTCGTGTCGTCCCTGTTACATAATAAGTGTCGTTCCAAGTCAGGTTCCGTTCCGCGACGATTCATAGAGAATCCGGAGGTACCACTTACGCTAGGGATGGGAGGATGTACAAGTCGTTGTTTGAGACGTATGCGATAGACTCTCCGGTCGGCGACCACGTTGCATAGGCCACCGTCGGCGGATTCGAGGGAGGTTTCAGAGCGACGGTCTTTCGCGAGTCAATCCCGTAGATGTAGTAGTTCCCAAAGCTGGAGTGCCGCCATTGCTACAAAATGAACGTCAATTCAGCGATCTGTCCCATTTCCTCAAGGTGGCTGTGGCAACAGGCAGCATCATTCACCTTTCTCTCGTCTGTTTTGATCAAGAGGTACTTCATATCCGCGGATAGTTTCCACGAGCTCCAGTAAAGCGGGCTACCATGCTCGTCCTTGACGTTCTTGCTCTCGACGAGCACGTGCGAGGAATTGGTTCTCAGATCCCGAAGGACGATGTCCCCGTTCTCTCGCGAGGAGAAGATCCCATCACCAGCTATTAGTCGGACGTTCCGCGAGGTAAAGAAAAAAGAGAACAGGAAATTTCGTAAGTACGGGGTCCGAAACCGAAGGTCGTGTGGAACGGCACTGCGCACCTTCTGCGACCCAGTCCAAGCTGGTCCTCGAAGCGTAAAACGTTCCGTTGAAGATATGGTCCATCGTGAGCGGCTTCCTTCCGGTGGCTCTAAAGTTCGACCCGCCATAAGAGTACGCGGCGAGGACGCCGATCATCACGGCCAGGAGGATGAGCGCCGCCAAGCTGATGAGCAGGAGCTTCAACGGGGTGCGCATCTACAAGCAGCCTCAAATTCAGCAGAGCGTTCTGAACGAGGTGCAAGACGTGCACTTAGGCTCACCTTGCCCGAACCGACTTTCAAGCTGCCACCGATCTCGTAGGGGGGCAGGTAATCCGGGTTCATGTCCTCCAGATCCATCATCGTATCGTTCGCCGCGGGCCGATGCAGCAACATCCTCCTCCGCGCATCCAACGACTTCTCGTGCGCGTTGTCATCGTCGTCTTCGCCGTCGGAGCTGGGAGGTGAGAAGGGGCCTTCGTCGTAGTACGTCGGGGGCCGCGAGACGGGAGGATGGCCTTGCCCGCCGTGCGACGATGGGTTTTCGGTCATCATCATCGTGCCGGGGAGGTTGTCCTCTGTTTGCGAGAGCGGCTCGTAAGTCGGTCTCGACATGGTTGGAGAGGGTTGGTCCGAGATGAGAGAGTTTGGCGAAAGGACGGCAACTACTGCGTGAGGCGAAGCAAGTCTGAGCTGTGGGAGTGTTCGACGGGGAGGCACAGCGCGGTCTGAAGTGAAATCTCCGCTCTTCCGCTCCTTTTCGCGTTTCGCTACTCGTCCCGGACCACGAACAGTCCTTAAAGCTTGTAACTTTTGACGACATTGAAAACGTCGTGTAATTTTGGGTACACCAATAACGACTCGGCCTCCCAACTTTACCAACCGTGAAATCGACTTTGGAGAAACGCTTTTGAGGTGCTGCTGGCCATGCTATGCCGCCTCGAATACAAGGATGGGACCCAATATTAATCATCTCTCAAGTAAGTAACTCGCTCTCCCTTTCAATTTCAATGACTCATCTAACCGACTTTTCTAATCCTCGCGCGGAATCAGATCGTATGCATCCAATCCCTACACTACCTCACGCTCTCCTTCCTCATCCCCCCTCTCCTCGCCGTCTTCGCGGAGCCCCACGCGCTCGCTCACCAAGGTGGAGCCGGTAGCGTCGGGATGATCATGGATTGGCGGGAGATGGCGGGGCGGGCGACGATCACGGGCGTCGAGGGGGACGACAGTCGCGGCTGGAGCGCATTTCGAGGAGTCTGGAGCGGAGGGAAGCGACTTGGAGGCGGGAGCGTGTTGCAAGGATGGGAATGGGAAGGCGGTACCGACCCGAGTAGGGGATGGATTATCGGGCTTTGTTGGTTGTTGGCGAGCGGAGCTGAGTGAGTGCTTAGGTCCTTTGCTAGATTCCCATCTTTTCTTGCTGATTATTGATTATCACCCTTTCATCGGCCCTCTCTTCGTTCGTCCAATGGTACAGCGTCTTATACATCTACCATATCGTCCGCAAACCGACCCACGTCCTCGACTTCGCATTGACCCTCATGCTCAACCACCTCATCCTCACGACGTACTATTCCTCCTCCCTCCCATCGTCCTTATTCTTCTGGCTTGTCGTGTTTGGCGGGTCGGCGATTACCATCATCTTCGCGGAACAGCTGTGCGTTCGGAGGGAGATGAAGGAAGGGCTAGGGACCGATTACACTCAGCTCCAGGACATACAACGGACGCACGACAGCGAAGAAGGGAGAGTTATGGGCCAAGGCTCCAGTTGACAACTGCTTTAGCTCCTATTTCGGCGAGAAGTGGGGGATCTCTGTCTCTCTGGGTCCCCGGGCCAGCGAAGGGTGGTGGAAGTTGCGATACCGGGGTTGTCACGCTATTATTGTATCCGTAATTTGGTCGTCTTGACCATCGCAGTTGTTCTTTATTTATCGCAGATCTCTCTTCCACTTCCCGGCATCTAATCTAGATCTTCCAAATGACTGTCCGAGCGTTGAATGTGGATTCCGGCGGGTCCCATCTACCAGGAGGTGTACGCTGAACAGCCCTGCCAGGGAAGAAATCGAGCGAGCTTATCGAGAGTGCCTGTGAACCCCATTTGCTCTCTCGGGCTTAGCCGTTTTGGAGGTGGCTCCTAATGGTAGTACCGCAACGTGTATGACTGGGCGTTTACGAGGACGGGGAATGTGGACAAGTGACTACGAGTTGCTCACGCCAGCGCTACGGCGCAATCCATAATATGATTTCAACGAAAGCAAAAGCAAATCGAAGGGATCTAGAATGAGGGGGAGGGTGTGAAGGATAACTGTATCTGGGTACAGCAACTCGCAGCGTCAGAAGGGGCCCGCCCGAGGAGAACGAAGAGCATCTTCCGGGGATGGGACAAGTGAATCGTGACTGTGTCCGTTCCAGACCCGCAGGCCGCAAAGCGTGCCGTACTGGAAGTAATGATTCGAGTTGAATGAAAGGAGATGCGAGATGCTCTCATGATCGTTCCTTTAGCATTTCTCCGCGAACAAGAACAAATGTGTGCAAGAGGAGGACCCCAAGCCTTGCGGGGGGAGACGAGCGGTCCGGACAAAATGTCGTCCCCCGACTCGTCAATGTCAAGGTCATGTGCCAGTGCCACCGGGCGCACAACTTATCTTGAATCCTCCGTTCAATACGTACGTGGTTCGGACGAACCACCCGACCACTTGCTTCCCCTTTTTCCTCTTTTTCATTTCATTAGCACCGAACGGGGGAAAGCTAAACCCATATCGGGAAACTCGAGCGTCCGTTTTCGGAGACCTGTGGGAGTTTTAGGTTGGGAAGCGCGGGTCAAGGCAACGAGTGATGTTGGGAGACGAAAGCAAAGTTCTGAAGAGAAAAAGGTGAGATGCGGCCGGAGTTTGCTATGCGGTATGAACGTGATGGTTGCTTATAGCTTTCCCGCTCATTACTCTCTCGCGTTGAGTATCATATGGTACAATTAATATTGTCGGCCGAGGTGTCTCGTTCCGCAAAGGCCTCTATGCGAATTGACCTCATCCTAAAGGTCTGTCATACGTCATACGGATTCAAAAATGAAGCAACGTTGTTGTGACCCGCCTTTTACCCTTTCCTTATCTCGATTTTCCGGCGACGGGATCTGGGAAGGAATCGGGGGAGCAATTCCCTTTCCCTGTTGATGTGCAGGAGCCGCTCGCAATCGTTCCAAGAACGCGCCCGTCGTCTCGGTCAGAAGCAAGGGTGTGTTCTCTCGAGAAGATAACGTAGACTGTGGGTTCGCTGTCTGACCTTTTCCGAGGGCCTCGGAATTGTCTGCCTATAATGAGACTTTATTGTCGGATGCTGATGAGAATATAATACAAAGTTTCGCCTGTTGTTTGCGAGACTCGAGTCTATATAGAGTCTAGTAGCTGATTGTAGGGGTGAGGAGCGTGGTAGGATGGGTTTACGCTAGGGACGTCGGTGGAAGAAGACATGTCGGGTGGGCGAGAGAGAAAACGTACGTCGGCCTGTACCTGCACGTGTCACTCACCTCCCAATATATCATTCATCGCGTTCAACGCCGGAACGCCCATTTCCTGAAGTACTCGGTCGGACAAATAAACTTTTATACTTACTTTCAAAAGATAAGGCAGCCCAGGTGCTGCAGAATGAAAGCCTTTGGGGTGGGTGTGCTGGGGAGATAGACGTGTCCCCCAGCCGAGGGGGTTTCTGTTTCAGAGTCCGCTTGGGTTCAAATGAGACGCCAGGAGACGCCTAGGTGTGGGCCGTAATTTCCCTGGTTAAGAGCACCCACCACCCTGATTTAGGGAGAACGATGATTCACGCCGGCATGCTCGGTCGGAGTTTCCGCAACCGGTGGCGATCCTTCCAAATGACTGCTTATGGGAATCCAGCATCCCAGAGGTGAGGGCTTTCTCCTGACATCAAACTGGGCCGAAGTAATTATAATAAATGCTATTGCATCGTGACCATGCCCTGTGACGACCGAGTCAAGGACAAGATAAGAGAAACGGGCAACTGTAAGCACAATGCTGACGATCCCACGTGTCTCGATGTGGTCAATCAAATTCGCCGCCTTCCCCGTCAAAGCGGGAATAAAATAAGAGGTTTTGTCACGCTGCAAAAAGAGTCCCAACAATTGGGAATAATTATGATTTTTCGGTTCGTTAGATAAAAACAACGGGATGAAGCCTGGGCCAGGGACGTCAATCCCTCCGTTACACTACTTGCCACGAAGTCCTCTGAAATGTGTATTCTTGGCGTAGAATGATGGTAGCCTGTGGGTACCAGTGTGGCGCATTATGTGGTTAAGCTTTGAGAGTGCTATAGAGGATAGTCCGCGTCTAGATGTACGAGAGATAAAGAGTCAAAAGACGCAGTGGAAGTAGGGCGCGAGGGTGATTGCGGCAGCGGCCGTTGCGGGAAGAAGGGGGGGGGGGGGAGGGGGTGTAAGAGGATCCATTGGTGTGGGTCCCGAGATTTCGTTTTGGACTTTGGGCTATGAAGGCCTGTGATCTCTTACCACTCCCCTTCCCTCTTTCCCTCCGTCCCTTTGCCTCTATGTTGTATCTCTACACGTAACCTCTCTCTATAAATCCTCTTCTCATATCTCTCTTTCCTCTTTCCTCCCTCCCCTCTCCCGCCCTCTCCCCTCCCTCTCTCTCCCCTTCACGATTCGCTACGACCCTCCATAGACTCTACATTATTACAACAATGGACATGTTCAAGAGCATCATCACCCCTCTCGTCAATACGTCGTCTCTCACAGACACAATGAAGCTCGTCATCCTCGGAGGCACAGTCGAGACCGCAAGACGTGTCTCCGCCTCTGCTTGGAACTCGTTTGTAGACTGTACGCATCCCCTCCACTCCCCAGAACTCCACATGCTAACCCGTCGATCTCTTAGCGTTCTTCCTAACCGCCCACTTCAACCAAGAAGACTAGTAAGTCGTCTCCGCCCCGAAAATTCCACTCCAGACCAAAGGTCGCTAATGCCTCTCCCTCCACTTCCAGCCCGTTCGACTGGCTCATGCATTGGCTCTCCAAGCAGCCCGCATGGGGCCGTTCTCGCGAGTTCGAGATCACCACCCGCTCCTCGGGGCGGCAAGGCATGATCGCCTCGCACAACGAGGAAGACGTCATCGATTCGGAAGACGAAGAAGACGAGGACGACGAGCAGCTGGTTCACGGGAGAAGGAAGAAGAAAGTCGCTTTCTTGCCAAGCTTCGGTAGGTCTTTTGGCAAACCCTCTTGGTCCCCGATTCGTATTTTCCGTTTTTTGCGTCTTTTTTCTTCTTTCGTTCCTTGCGTCGTGTTCCCTCCCGTCGTATTTTACGTCTTGAGAGACTTTCATTGTTTGCGCGTGTAGTGAAAGCTCGGGGTGTGACGGGATGCTACCGTAACCGTAGGCCGGCGATCACGTTGTCCCTTTTCGCTTTCCTTCGGTCCGGGTGTTTCATCGTCCTTGATTCGGGGATCCCCAACCTAATTCGGATGACTGACGATCAAAACCCTCACTCATTTTACCTTTCCTGCAGACACGACCCACACCATTTTCTACAGGGGCCACTGGCTCCGCATCACCCGCTCGAAGCGCAGCGACGCGTTCAACGGGAGCAACGAAGAGCTCAAGATCAGCGTCGTCGCGAGGAACAACACCGTGCTGAAGAAGCTCGTGTTGCAGGCCAAGAGGGAGTATGAGGCTGATATGGAACATCGGGGTAAGGAGCATTGTGTTGATAACCGTCGAGGAGATCGACGTATTGACGCAGAGGCCCTCTTTTGGCAGTTCACATCTTCTTGTCGGACGCGTACGGTAACTGGCGGTGGAACGGAGCGAGGGCTAAGCGTCCCTTGAGCTCGATCGTCTTGGAACCAGGTGTCAAGGTCGGTTCTATCTCTCGGTGTTTGGGCTGGCCGCGTTTGGCTGATGATCTTGATATTTCGTGCGCAGGACATGCTCATGGCCGACGCTCGCGACTTCATCGCTAGCGAAGAGTGGTACGCCGACCGCGGCATCCCCTTCCGCCGAGGCTACCTCCTCCACGGCGTCCCCGGCTCAGGAAAAACCTCGCTGATCCACGCCGTCGCTGGGGCGCTCGGTTTGGACATCTACGTCATCTCGCTGTCGTCGAAAGGGTACGAGGTTATTGAAGTTGCAGATCGCGCGAACAAACGAAACTGATCGCCATGATTGCATTTGGATTTTTCTCGTACGAAACAGGATGAACGACACGACCCTTTCGAACCTCATGGGCCGCGTACCCTCGAGGTGCATCGTCCTCCTGGAAGACCTCGACGCGGCGTTCACTCGGGGAGTCTCGCGAGACGAAAAGTCCACCGGCGCCCCTCTCGCGCGGACCGCTGTCACGTCGAGTCGCCGAGGTGGGGGTGCCGTTGGGCCCCTCAACGTCGGCGACGAGGACGGGAACGATCCGAACGCGCTCAGCTTGAGCGGGCTGTTGAACTCGTTGGACGGCGTCGCAGCGAGCGAAGGGAGGATTTTGTTCGCCACGACGTAAGGACTCTTCTCGAAAACGAATGGAAGCAAGAGCTGACGACCGTCTCTTCATATATTGCGTAGGAACCACATCGAACGTCTTGACCCCGCGTTGAGCAGGCCCGGTCGGATGGACGTCTGGATCGACTTCAAGCACGCGTCCAAGTGGCAAGCAGAGTGCGTAGACCTGTACGGGGTTAGGTTTACTGAGTGCTGACTCGCCTGGGGCGTTTTGTTCAGAGGCATCTTCATGAACTTTTTCCCTTGCCGCAAGGCGTCCGATCCTCAAGCCAAAGCCCAGGAAGAAGGTCGCAACTCGGACCCCAAGGCTCGCCCCGTCATGCCCGCCCGCAAGCGCACGAGGATGCACGCCGTCCCCTTGCTCGAGGAGGAAGAGCTCAAGGCGTTGGCTAAGGAGTTCGCCCAAGCGATCCCGGAGAACGAGCTTAGCGTAAGATTAGAGAGAGCCAACCCCCGATTCGCCCGGAAACCGTGCTGACGAGATCTTGGATGGTTTTTTGTAGGTCGCGAGCTTGCAGGGTTACTTGCTGAAGAACAAGACTCGTCCGAGGGAGTGCGTCAAGGAGGTCGCGGAATGGGTCATCAAGGAGAGAGAGACCCGGGCGAAGTTGAAGAAAGAGAAGGAAGAGGTTGGTCCGAGTCTCACTAGCTTACTCTCCCTTGAACGGGGGGCTGATATGATTCTGGGGCCTGTGTAGCGTGAAGCAAAGGAGAAGGCCGAGCGCGAAGAGAAGGAGGCAAAGGCCGCGAAGGAAAAGGCTGAGGTGGGAGCTTCCTGGTCCCTTCATGGGAAATTTGAAAGGCTGACGATCGTGCTCCTTGCTATAGAAAGAAGCCAAGGAGGCTGAGGTCAAAGCCGTCGTCGAAGTCGATGCTCAGGCTGCTACCCGCCGCCACCGCAAGACCAAGACCAAGTCCACGTCAACCTCGAAGACCGTCTCGGGCGACTCGTCCGAATCCTCGGCCTCTTCACCCCTCCTCGTGTCGCTCCCCGAACGTCCCGCCGTGGTTCCCGCTCCCACTCCCCTGGCGACGTCGTCGAGCGAGAGCAACACCGAAAGCACGACCGCCGACGACGACGACGGTGACGACTCGGACACGGAGAGCGTTACGAGCGCCGAGTTGGACGCTGTTGCGAACATGGTGGACGCTTCGACGACCACCGCGTGCGCTACGGACGCTCAGGTGAAGGAGGAGTCCAAGTGGGTCAAGACTCCCTCGACGACCACCCTTACTCCGGCTGTTGCGGACGCCTCGACCTCCACTTCCGCTTAAACACCCACACGGCTCGGCTGATCAACTCGTAGGCTGACCAACTACTCAAACCAGAAAATTAACCACCAAAAAAGCCCAAAAACATTTCGAAAAAAGCGCCAAAAGCCCCACGTCGCGTCACCCTTCCCTTTTTTCGCTTCTTTCTCTTTCGGCTTCCACCGCATCGTCGTCTCTGCTTCTCGTCTCGCCTCCTGACTCCCAACTGAATCCCGAACCCAAAACACAAGTGACCTGCTTCGAGCGTTCCTGTTTCCTCTGGCTTCCTCTCTCAGTGACTGGCAAATTCTGTGAATTTCTTTTCTCTCTCTCGTCTCTCGCGTTCTCACTTTCTGTTTCCAAACTGTGACTGATGAGCCAGAGGTGCCTGTGACTCTGTTTCCTTTGCTCTGTCTATACACTCTGTCCCGCATCTCGTGGCCCCTTTCGCCCGAAGCAAGACGCTCTCCCCCCAATCCGTCCGAGTTCTTATGATGATGATGTAGCTACTGCCTTTTTCTCTCTCTCCTCTCTTTCCCTCCTTTCGATGTTGAGCTACTCTAGCCGCTTTCGATGTCTTTAAGTAGATTAATGGAAAGCCGTTGGGTACTTTGCCTCGAACATGCGAGTGAATATGGCGCTTGTCGTGCTTTCGAACCAAGCGGCTGAGCTTCTGTACAACTGTGGCACGCCAAAGGATATGAAATGTAGGTTTATTTCTAGTTTGGGACCGAAGGACATTTTCGGGCCTCATGTGGTCGGTCCTGGTACGGCCACTTGTAGAGGGCGAAACTGCGTGCACGGATGTACAATGTCGTGCTATGACGGTCTCGGGGTATATACATCCTCACATTTTCTAATGTATGTTGCTTGCTTGACTCGAGCTGCCGAGCTGAACAAGAGTTGGGTCCTGGATTTGGCGTTCTAGAGTCTACCGAGTCGGTAAGCTCCGCATGTGTGGTAGTATTTGCCGAAACCTCCACCCCAAACGTATAGTTTGACTCTATAAAAACGGGGCTCATTTATAATACCACGACATACCAGCCCTCAGCTAATATCAACTATGACCTCGAAACCTCAAGATCCATTTTTCAAGCCGATAGGAGACCGCGTCGAGGAGACCGATAAACTGCCCGAGGACGCCGCCGAGTCAGGCGAAACGACGGTGGATGAAGAGGCTCCCGTTCAGACGATTGAAAGTCTGTGCATGCGGTGCGGCGAAGAGGTAAGATGGGTGTCCTTTGCTCCTGAAAGGTAATTGACTTGAGTGGAAATAATGCTCGTACAGGGTGTTACGCGGTTGCTGTTGACTTCAATACCTTACTTCAAGGAGGTCATCTTGGCCTCTTTCCGTTGCGAACACTGTGGGGAGCAAAATAACGAGATTCAGTCCGCTGGAAAGATAGCAGGCACGTCGCTGTCGAGCTCTCTCCCTCTCTTCTGCGCAGAACAGTGGTGCTGACTCGTGGACGGAATCAGAGCAAGGGTCTTTGTACACCGCAAAGATCCTCAACCGGGGAGACTTGAACCGACAAGTCGTCAAATCATCCTACGCCACGATAATCATCCCCGAATTCGAGCTCACCATCCCGGCGAAGCGGGGCCAACTCACGACGGTCGAGGGATTGGTGCGAGACGTCATTGGGGACCTGTCCGCGGACCAACCGCTGCGAAGGATACAAGACGAGCCCACGTACGAGAAGATCAAGGCGCTGTTGAAGAAGCTCCACGACAGCCTCGGAGATGACGAGGAAGGCGAACCGGTCACGCATGGACCCGATGGGGAACCGCTACCCGACGACGCGCCCCTCCGGAAGTCGTTCACGGTCAAAGTGGACGACCCGGCGGGGAACAGCTGGGTCGAGTTCCTGGGTTCGATGGCCGACCCGAAGTGGAGCTTGAAGACGTACGATCGGTCGAGGGAGCAGGACGTGGTGCTTGGGTTGGTCGGTCTGGAGGACGCGGAGGAGACGGAGAAGGTGCGGGCGATTGGAGAGGAGGAGGCGAAGAAGATCGAGGCTGGAGAGAGTGTGGACGAAGATGGGGATGAGAACGGGGAGGTGTATATCTTCCCTGGGACTTGCTCGTCGTGCCATGCGCCGTGCGATACCAAGATGAAGAAAGTGGTCATTCCGTACTTCAAGGTCAGCTGAGGCCGCTTCCGGCGCTGCCCCAAGGTTTACTGACGATGTGGCTAATAATCGCAGGACATTCTCATCATGTCGACGAATTGCGATAGATGCGGCTATCGGGATAACGAAATCAAATCCGGTTCCGCCATTTCGGAGCAAGGGAAGAGGATCACGCTCAAGGTGGAGGACACTGAAGACTTGGCGAGAGACATCCTCAAAGTGAGCCTTTTGGTTGAACGAGCTACTGAACAATGCTAATTCACGGTGACTCCAGAGCGAGAACTGCGGTCTCGAGATTCCAGAAATTCAACTAGTGCTGCAACCAGGGACACTAGGGGGACGATTCACCACATTGGAGGGCTTGCTCACGCAAGTATACGACGAACTCAGCGAGAAAGCGTTCGCGAGAGGTGACGCCGCGGAGGCTAAAGAGGAGCGGACGACATTCGAGGAGTTTTTGGGCAAGCTCAAACAGGTACGAGCATCTAAGGTCTGGGGACGGAGTTCGTCGATCGACTCAAGTTGCTTTACGCTCAGGTCATGAAAGCCGAAATCCCGTTCACAGTTATCCTCGACGACCCACTGGCTAATTCGTATCTCCAGAATATCTATGCGCCGGATCCGGACCCTAACATGACGGTTGAACTGTATGACCGGACTTGGGACCAGAACGAGGAGCTTGGGTTGAATGATATGAAGGTTGAGGGATACGAAGAGGATGCCGAGGAGGAGAAGGAAGCATAGATGAGAGGAATAATTAGAGCTTGGTTATTGATACGTCTTTTGTGGAAGCCGTTTGAATAGATTATCGAATATTGCTAACGCTGCGATCATAAGCAACGAGTGTTTTTGGCTTATCCACAATGCGCCCGACAAAGCAGAATAATATTAAGTCGAAGAGAGCGTAGGTGGAGACAGCGATAATGGAAGATGGAGATCTAATGGTATACGCAGGCAATGTGAGCCTGTCGTCCGCCGTGCAAAAATTAATGGCCCACGTACCATGATGACGGTGCAGCGAGCTCCGAGGCAACGTCGATATCTCCTATCCTCAGTCTCGTATAGGTCTGCTTATGCTGAATGGTCTTCTTGTAGCCCTTTCTCCTCTTCTTCTTGACGATTAATTCCATCGGGCCCTTGGTGTGCTCAACGACTGTGGCCTTAACGGACACCTTGCCCTTGGGGATGAGAGGTTCCCCTCGCAGAGTAAAGTCCCTCGATCCAAGTTCATGGATGTCCGTCAGAGCAAGAGTATCGCCAACCTTGACATCGTTGAGCCGAGGAATGGTGAGGATGTCGCGCGGGGTGAGGAGATATTTTCGGCCGACTACCGACGCGACGACATAGTGAGATGGTTGAGAACGGATCAAGTTGAGAGCCGACGACGTGGACGCTGGGTTGGTAGCGGTGACAGTGGGCTTTGACGCGACTTGAGTGGCCAAGGTGCGCGCATTAGACTTGACACAATTTATGGACGCGGTCCATGAAGGCCCAGCGATGGACTTGAGGAGCACTGGAGAATTGATAAAATTTTGAATAATTAATGAGTTGCAGTGAAAATGCTCGGGAGATGGGAAGTGATACTTACTTGAAGATGTTCAAGGTTGAAGGAACTTTTGTGGGTGGGATTTTGAGCAGAGGATGAGGTGAGGTCGGATGAAACCGTGAGAGAGGAATCGGGGGTGCCGTATTTCTTTCAATTCCACATCTCGTTTTCGTTCTCACAACGTTCGCCTTCACTCTACGTCTCCCTTCCCTCCTCCCTCTCCCATTCTCTTTCCCCTTCCACCGAGCACCAATGTACTCCCTCGCTCTTAGAAACGCCGCGAGGGCTGCCTCAAAGCGTCAAGTCGCTCCTGTTGTGCGTATCATCGCCTTTTCCCTCAACTCCGATTTTTTTTGGGAAGGTTTCAATCCGAACTGACAATCCAATCCGGGTCTCTCAGCTCGCAGGTCCACTTTCTCGCAACTACGCTACCGCAAAAGCCGCCGCCTCCGAGGTCTCGTCCATCCTCGAGAGCAGGATAGCTGGCACTTCCCTTGGCGGCGACGTCCAGGAAACCGGCCGCGTCTTGAGTGCGTTTCCCTTCGCGACTTTCGGCCGTGTGACGTAGTATTTATGTTTCTTCTCCCGACAGCCATTGGTGATGGTATTGCCCGTGTCTATGGTCTCCGAAACGTTCAAGGTAGGATGATCATTTTGGATGGGTGTGAAGCGTTGCGCTGACGGGTGGAATTCTCAACATCGTCGTTCGTTCCCGAATGCAGCCGGTACGTTCCCTCGATCAGGTACCCAGTGTCGGCTCAGCGCACTCACACCTTATTTCGTTT
>WSUD01000031.1:0-59143 GCA_019633495.1 Tulasnella sp. 427 | reverse complement strand
TCATCGAAGCGACGTTCGGTCCATTTGTCACCGGCATCATGATGCAGCAGCTCCTGATGGGCGTCATCGTAGTTCAAGTCTATGTGTGTTCTCTATCTTCTCTCATCCATTCTGTTCGGTTTTCTAAACTTGGTTTTTTTTTTCGTGTTCCAGGACTATTACGTACGCGCTCTCCTCGAACCTAACGCGACCTGGTTGGAGGACTGACACGGATTGCACCCTACTTAGCGAGCTTTCACCAAGGATTCCCTGTTTTATAAGTGCCTCGTAGGTCTTCTCTTCGCAGTGACGGTCTTACAATGTACGATGGACTTGTAAGTTGGCGTTCGAATCTCTCCTACCCTACCCGTTGCTCACGTTCCGGCGAATAGCAAAATTCTTTACCGGTGTACAGTTGAATTTTACGGCAACTTTGACAAGTTCGACGACACCGATTGTAAGCCTGATAGTCCAAACTGGAAACCTCGATTAGCTGACCTCTTGTTGTCCTTTTTTCAGGGACACTGTACGTCAACCACAGCTGGACCCAGACCGAGACATTTTGCTGATCGCTTGACCTCTCCTCACTTTTCCAACGTTTTAGGTGGTGGGAAATCGCAGTGGTAAGCTCTTTGATCTCATCGAACGCAGGGGTCGCACCTAATTGTTTCGCTCATGACCTAGACCGCGATAATTGGAGCAATGTCACAATCGTTCTTCCTCGAACGCTGCTGGGGTGTACGTCGCGTATCATAATCCTTGCCTCGCATTTTCTGATCCCGGCCTTGTAGGCGACGAAGAGTTGGATCGTCCTCATCGTCGGCGGAGCAGGTATCCTCACATCCTTAGCATCAGGCATCGCGTAAGTGGCGATACATTCATGAAAGCCCGCCCTAGACTGACCCTTGAGTCGCTGGACTTAGTTCAACGATCATGTTCCAAAATATTCAGCGGCTCAGGTGAGATTTCTTGTGTCCTAGGTTTTTCCACGAGACTGACAAATTAGTTCTTTGGCAGTCGCGTGCCCGAGGTGAAATGATCCACTACTCCAGAACACCGCGCAGGTCCACTTACAGAACCACATCGGATGATTCCGTGACTTGTAGATCCCGGGCCCAATCCTCGTCTTCCTCATCGGTGTACGTAACTGTTCGTTCCAATGCGCTAGCTCGTAGCTGATAAACGACTCTTGGGGATTAGACCGCCGTCGTTGATCTCGGTATAGCGGCCGTCCTCGTCTGGAGCATCACTCGCGTGAAGAGTAAATTCCGCAAGTAAGTGGTGCAGTCTTCGTGAAAGTATCTACTATTGCTCAGCCGATCTCTCTTCTCTTCTCGGGGAACCTCAGAACAGAAACGGTAAGGCGACCTCGCTTCGCATGGGTGAAGAGAGGAGACTAAGCATGGTGGGGTTTGCACAGATTATCGGCCGTATCATTCGTATTACTTTCCAAACGAGCGCTTTAACCGCGACCATTGCAGTTTTGAATGTCGTCCTGGTGAGTTGATGCATCCGCAAATCCATTACTTGCGTACTCAGACCCAACTTTCCATCCAGTATCTTACCCTTCCCGGAGAGGCTTACCATCTCCTCCCACAACGTAAGTCACATTCCACTCACGAGTCACGGCGTAAAGATGATACTGACTTGATGCTCTCTCCAATCAGTGATAATGGGCAAAATGTGAGCATTGCTTCGATATGTATGCTCTGCAGGCGTCCGCCGGGACTAAAGTCCATTTTCAATCACCAGCTACGTCATTTCAGTCATGGTCACCCTATCCGCTCGAAGTGCCATCCGCGAAATATTGGAACAAAGCGCGGGTACAAGCTACCAAGCTACCCGTCGAGACCATACCACCATCGACCAAGGTGCAAGTAAACTTGAGTTTGCCTCCGTACGTCAGATCCCAGCCTTCTCTAGCATCTTTCTCCTAACCCGTCCCAAACTACTTTGTCTCTCCAACAAGCAGGCTAGTCGCATCGCTTCCAACCCCGCCGCAACAAGCACAGGTACCCTTGGGGGCATCCAAGTCAGCACCACGACTTACATCCACAACGACGAGGATAACGTTGACACCGATTCAACTCGCAAAGTTCGCACCAACTCTGACATCGAGCTAGGACCCATTCCGACCGCCAAGACCACCGATATGCGCATCCCGATCCAGTACCCGCCTGACGGGATTGGCATGGCCGTACGGGGTGGAAAGGATGATTTGGGGAGTATGAGCGACGAGGAGGACGATTGGAAAAATGGTCGAGGCACGCAATAAGGCTTCGCTTTATTTCTTGGTTTATCTCTCGTGGAGCGGTCCGCGACTTCAGTTACTCTTGGCAAACTTTTGCAAATCACATCCACCATACACGGTCCATCCCCTTCTCTCTGCTTCTTCAACGTCGAAACCCTTTCCTCTTTTCTTGTTTGTCTCTGGCATGTGCCCGTTTTCATCACTCGTTGCCAAATCCACTTCATACTGTACTACCTGCATATATCATTAAGGAAAGGTGCTCTTGGAATAACCATTCTTGTCATTTCTGTTTTACCTCTTGTGCAAGTCGTGTCCGGGTGAATTAGATTTGCTTTGATGACACAACTCTTATACACAGTTTCCTAAGGACGGCACTAGATAACTACGGCATTTATATCCCATCATCCGTGATATTGAAAGCTAAACGAGGCCAAGTTTCTGATTCCGAGCAAAGTGTGTTATCCATAACTTCGCAGGGCCCGACGATGTCAGCCGCCACTGCTTGCTCTCTGTCTTCTCTCTCTGTCACATAGGTACTTGATGTATGTTGCGGACATTATCAGGCCAAGAACCTCTGGTTGAAGAGGCTCTAATATGTGTAAGGAGCCCTTTATTAAGGGTCAGACTATGTTCCTCGTATCGGGTGGTGAGAATGCTGCCCACAATACCGGTCCAGGAGAATTTCGCTCTGACAAATTTGGCTACAGTTACTTGATCGAGAAGTTTTGTTAGCTGAAAAGAGATCGCTAAGCGCTGGTGTCTCTTCAAGCTTAGAGCGGATGTTCAACGAACTGTACGCACCGTAATGTCGCCTGTCCAAGGTTCAGTCTTACAGGAGTAACGAACTCCCTCGAAATCTTCAAGCGTTCTTTGACTATTAGTGACGATTAGTCAGTCAGTCTTGACTATTCTTTAAGCTGAACACTGTGCTTACATGCTCCACCATGGGTTAATACCCTTGACTTTCCGCATGACAGCGTGCTGGGCAGAGCCTGAGTGCTGAGTGTATGTGGAAGTGGCTCCAAAGCAAGCTACAAGGCGGCGAATCAACGAGACGGAAAAGAATTGCAACTTTCAAATACCGATCTTACATTCGGCTTGAAAGTCCATGACCTTCTTGGAATGGGAATATTCGTCATCTCCGCCGGGACCCTCAAAGAGCGCATACACTTTGCCGGATATGTGCTTGATATAGTGCGTCGGGAGATTGACCAGAGGATCTATTACTCGGAATCCGAAGAACTCATCGTTACTTGCTTCCTCCTTGAGTGTTGATGTCGACCTCCGGATCACTGCGGCTAACGGGTTGAACGTGGGCGAGCCATCGGTTATGAGAGAAGCCGATTTCTCAAGTGATCTCGGGGGGCAGGGTGACGACAGAGCCCATATACGTGCACTACGACTCCAGCCATCGCGTTGAACTTGGTACGTTTTGGGAGGGATCAGACACTTGGAGGATTTGGAGGTAGTTGACACTAGTGGGTCGAACTCGGGAAGATGAAGTTTGGCGAAGTCCGTGAGCTCAAGGGGACCCGACGCATCAAAGAGAGGAGCGCCCATCTGGAGGGTGAAGTGGTCCGGGAAACAATACGCAAAATCTTTCCGTAGTCAGATAAATACTGCGAACGAGCTGCGCGCACAGCCGTGACTTCATCACTGCGAGTCACGCGGTCTATTGCGAGATAAGAACTACATGATGGCACCCGGTACCATCGGCAGGAGCAGGAGAACCTCACCTTTAACAGTTCCCGATGGAGCTTGCATCAGCATCTAAAGGGCTGCTGTTGGGCCAGGTTCGGCGCTGTAACGGAGCTTGGCGTGTGACGTGACGTGACGGGTTGATCCCAATCCCCAGACCTCAGAGTGAAGCATCGAAGCAGCCGCTCCCTACGCCCTACACCTTTTTCAGCAATCAGTCATGCCATCCAACAGTATTATTAAGGCTCGTGGAAGGAGATCGCCATGGCTGTCATTGCCAGCACCAGCTGTGAGGCCTCACACCGTCTCTGTCAGGACGTCTTTCCCGGGAACTCCGTCTAGCTTCGCGGTTCGTTTTCTCGGGGGTCAAGCTTCACTACACAATTTGTTTGGCAATGGACCCTGTTCAATTTTTCGATTTCAAAATGAACTTCTGCTGATATTCTGAAACTACCGACTCCCTTCAATCGCGCTTTGAACGAACAGGACCCGGATGTCTTCTAACACACCAGCTGCGCATCCTGGCGGAAAGAAACGCGCCATCGGAGAAGTCGAGACTACTTCCGCGACGGCGAAGAAAAAGGCGAGACCGGCTGTTGTTCAACAGCTCAGCAAGAGATATAGAGACATCGAAAACTTCTCGGAAGCAGAGTGGGAGACAGAATCAGAAGCCGAATCCGCCGATTACACCTCTGACGTGGGCATTGGGGATGAAGCCGACTTCGGTCTACACTGGACCGTTCAACAAAGGCTTGATGAAATGACCGAAATTCTGCGTGAAGGAAGGCTCACCCATTGGTACCTCAAAATGATAGCGGAAGGACTGGGAACCTGGTGCCGCGGCGGAAGGAATGCAGACATCGCTGAAGGTCTAATCGGGCAGCTGGAGCACTTGGCGCTGAACGGCAGCCGATTGAAACACGAGCTGGATCTTGTGAAAGAGGTCTGCCGGATGTCAGGAGGAGGAGGATGTGCGTTCGACCGCGAGGAGGAGTTTGACGGGGGAAATGGATCCGGTGACGATGAAGATGACGACGAAGATGAAGATGACGACGATAGTGACACTGATGAAAATGAGGGTAGCGAAAGTATAGAAGGGAGCTCCAGCGATGACCATAATTGACGCTTTTCATGTGGTGCCTTCCGAACCCTTCTCGCCACCCCAGTGAACAGTCGCAGTGTCTATGTGTCTTCTTATTTCGAAAAAGGTTTATGAAGTCATACTTTACTTGTGCTCACAAAATATGTACAGATCTTGAATTGGTCTCAGTACTTCTCCAAGTTCAAGCGACATTCTAGGCCCGTTCTCCTTGTTTAACCATCGTCCCGTCTCAAGCTCTCGCGCATCAAGCAATGAGGACAGGCTACAGTACATTTAGGGATTTAAAGCCAAGAGCTCCGAGAGCGAAGCTGCTTCTCCTCTCCCTATCGCAGATGTATTTGACAAAGATCGCAGAAAGGATTAAATCAACCAACTCCGGTGGGAGGGGCTCCAGGATATGTAGCAAGCCCTGTGAATGCACACATAAATATTCAGGAGGATCGAGACACTATTTACAACTCACGATCCCCGTCCATGAAATAATGGTTCGGGCTAACTTGGCCACGACCATTTGGTCAGAAAGTCGTGTCAGCTAATGAAGATGGCAAATTGCAGAGAGTTAGGGTCTCATGCATGCATAAGGCATCAGATGCAAGCTCAGATATTCACCGTGATATCGTTTGTCCAAGTATCGGCCACACATGAGTAACGAATTCCATCGTAATCTTCAAGCGTCCGCTGACTAATACGAGCTTCATCAAACAGTTGCAGCAATCAGCTCGAGACCAGAGTCGTACTTACAAGCTCCACCATGGGTTGAGACCCTGGACTTTGTGCATGATAGCCTGTTGGGCCCCGCCCAGCCGAGTGTAAGTGGAGGTCGTCCCGAATAAGGCTTAGAATCCCGACACGATCACGTGGTCAATGGTGCATGCTCGACTTCCCCTAAGCGCTGCCGCTCTCACCTTCATTTTGGAAATCCAAGAGCTTGGTTGAGTGGAAGCTCCCATTTCCGTCTGGCGTCTCCTCGAAGAGCTCATAATCGTTCCAAAATACCCGCTTGATATAATGAGTCGATGGAAGAATCGCGGGATCGAGCAGCTGGAACTCGAAGGTTTCGTTACTGGTCGAACTTTCCTTTATATTTGACTCCACGCTACGGATCATCGAGGCGAATGGATTAAATGTGAGCGGATCATCGTACTTCAACGAGGGCATGTCGTCTCGGGACTTGCTCGCAGAAGACGATGGTGGCAAGGCCCAGATGCGTGCGTTAGCACTCGTCCAGCCGTCCTGTTGAAGCTGATATGTTTTGGGAGGTACTAAATCACTTGTATAATGTGGTTTATGTGGTGACAACTTCTGATTTATCTTGGTTGGACGACCTTTGATGCTATCGGTCATCAGCTGAGAGGTCGCCCAAGGGTTGAAGGCCGGAGTATCTGTCCAGTGGCTTTTGGCATTGCTCGTGGGTTCGAAAGGAGCAGCCCATGGGTCGAAAAAAATATCCTCCATCCTGATGTGTTGAGCGATTTGGGTAAACTGTGGTTGTGACGGTTGCTGTATATCAGTAAACGCTTCCGCAACGAACTTGCGTGTTTTAGCCACGAGGGAGCCGCGAGGTACGCCGCAAGGAGATCTAAAGATCCGCACGCCCCATTAAAGGCTCCGGGATGTTCTCATAGCTGATCTAAGATAGAGATTGCTGTAATCCCTGCGAACCTGCGAGTGGTGAGAGGGTGTTACAAGTACGTCACAATCCGCTTATGTAGAAGCAGGAATCTGGATCGCTCACCCAGACACGCACGGAAATGACATCTTAAGAGCAATCAATAATGTATCTACTGACTTTTCTGTCACTATTCTAGCATCTAATGCATGGATGATGACATTAGATTCCACCGCTAAATTGCCGATAGAACCAAGTTAAGAAGCTCAGATTGGAGTGGCTCCGTGACTTGCAGCAATCCCTAAGACCGACCCTCAGGTATCTGCTTTGGAGGGGATGAGAATGGTACATACGATACCCTTCAAGGAAGTCATGGCCCGAGTAAACTCCGCGACAGCCACTTGGTCTGAAAACCTTGTCATCTTGGAAATTTGGATGTTGCCCGGTCAAAGGTTGAGGGTATGCTGGTTGTTCACACGCACCACAATATTGCCCGTCCAAACACTAGTCCCGAGTGAATATCGAGCTCCTTTAAAGTCTTTGAGCGTCCTTCGACTAGGGATGTAGAGTTTGGCTACTTTAATACGACCACGTCGAAAAAAATGGTGTGCTTACATCCTCCACCACTGTGAGTCTCGACTCATACTAGCCTACTGAGCTACGCTGCCGCTCTGCGTGTAAGTGGAGGTAGTACCGAGACAAGCTATAATCTCAAGCAGTCTACTCAGTACGGAGCTATGCTGGCTATCTTATGCAGCTCTCACATTCTGTTTAGAAGTCCATCACTATCTTCTCGTTCTCCCGATCACAGAGCGCAAACGTTCTACGACCCAGCTTCTTGACATAATATGTCGGAGGAGTGATGTCATGGTCTATAAAGGGAAACTTGAAGTTTCCGCCATTCCTCGAACTTTCGTTCGAATTCGATGTCGAGTTGCAAGCCATGGCGGGGCGTTCATCACACGTTGACAAAGCGCCAACGATCAGCGAAGACGATCTTTCTGGAGACTTCCTTGAGGAATGTGGCAAGGGCAAAGGGCATATGAGTGCACTGGTACCCCGAGGACCGTGTTGAAATTGGTATGGTTTGGGAGGAACAGGACACTCGGGAGATCCGGATGTGGATGCTCGTTGCTGGTCAAGGTCGGTCAATGAAAAATTTCGCTTCGTCCATAGAGCTCAAGTCAAAACTGGATGTCGAATCAACGTCGGATGGCTCCATCCTCGTTGTGAAGGCGAGTCACGGAAGATTTGTACCATAGCTGTTTAGCTTTGCGCATTGCGAATAAATACTCTCAAGGGCTGCGTCACTTGGCTGGGAAGAGAGTTACAAGGTCTGCTGTGAGATAAGGACTCACATCTATTCTATTTATAGGCCTTCAGAAAATCGATAGAATGTCGGCAGCGATTCAACACAGAAGAGTCTTAACGGCAACTAGCGTTTTCTAGAGATCCGTCACACCAGGTCACTTGAAAGGAAACTTAGACTAGTAGCAAGAAATCGCTGATCATATAAATGGGACGTTAACGTTAGACTGCGAGATATCGCAGGCTTGAAGAATAAGTAACATTGCAGGCTCAAGAGAGAGATAAACAGGACTTAGGTTTTGTTCTTTATTCATCGAAAAGACGTCGAGGGCGGTCGTGGTTGGAATCCCGCTCCCGTTGCCTGTCCACAATGTACTTGATGTATATTGCGGCCAAGATTATATGAAGCAGATCCTTAGAAACTGGCTCCAAGACTTGAAGGATGCCCTAAGTTAATTTGGCTCAGCTTAGAGCATTCTCACAGAGAGCCGAGGAAGTGCCTTACAATCAGACCCCAGTCAATACGGAAGGTAGCGCGAATGAGACGGGCTACGACCGCCTCATCTGAGAGCCTCGTCACCTAATTCAGTTGATGAAGTAAGTTTAGGCGGAAGGTAGAGTGTGAATACGATCGGCAGCACGTACGGTGATATTCCCTGTGCACCAGGCTGTTTTACAGGAGTACTGTACACCATCAAAATCTTCCAGAGTTCTCTGGGTACTGGAAGAAGATATGTCAATGCTACTCGACTCTAGGATATCACTTAGACCACCAACTGACTATCTCCACCAAGGACCGCCACCCCAGACGTGATGCATCAGGCCGTGTCGTGAAGGATCATCAGTTTGATTGTAGACAGAGGTAGTACCCCACCAAGCTGAGATATTCGTGAGTTAGCTTAACGAGACAGTATCAGAGGAGTTCTTCGGTCATACTTACATTCTGTTTGGAAGTCCAGGACCCGCCTCTCGTCGTCCCCCAGGTCAGGGTCAGCCGACGGACCCTCGGATAGGGCATACCACCTCCAGGACGTCCATTTAATGAAGTATGACGGGGGTATTGCCAGCTGCTTTTCGAACCCGCCTTTCCCCGATCGCCCGCGCACCCGCCAAGACCTTCGAAAAGCCCAGCGAAAGGATTCCACGAAGGCGAATTGTCCGTCACAAGCGGTGCTTCTCGATTTGATGATGAGGGCTCGGAAGGTACATTCCATATGCGTACTGCACCGAACCACCCATCGCGCCGGTAGTGATACACGGAAGGAGGTATGAGGGGCCGCTTGGCGGACATTCCAGGTGAAGGTCGATACTCTTTAGATTTTGAAGGCACGGGTGACATGAAGTTGTTTTCAACAGATAAGCATGCGTTTTGATCGTCCATTTGACGGGCTGGCGTGCTTGAACAAGTTCGGTATGGTCTAAACGAGTGGAAGTGCTGCGGTTTGGAAATATTGTCGACGCCATCAATTTACAGGTAGCCTCGCGAGCCAAGGGCTCGAGGATACTCACTTTTGTATATTTAGTGCTCGAACAAGATGGATGAGTACCTGAGCCTGGAGTAAAGTGTGCAGGTGCAAGGGAGGAAGGTGGTGGCGTAACGCGACAGGAGAACCATCCGTTAGGTCCGTTGGTCGCCGTTGACCACGGTACCTGATCGAGACATAATGTCGAGACCTATCTAGAAGTCACTTGAAGAAGAGTCGATAGTTATGATTATTCAGGGCTGTGTTTGGCTCAGTAGAGGTGGCATGCTGAACTTTGTCCCCATGAGTTGACTCGGGAATCGCGATTCGCAAGTATTTATGATGCGGCCGCAAACCGTTGTATTGCTCCGCTCCCACCTAATCGCACCTCGTAAAGTGTATTCCGACTCCTTTATAAGGGTGGCTACAACAAGTCAACAGAGGCCGTTCGGGAACAAGAGACTCACAAGAAATTCGAGTTCGCATGCCCCAACATGGATCAACACTGTCAAGCTGCTTTCATAGCCTATCGCATCAAACGCTTCGCAAGATAATTCCCATGATTTGAGCCTTCTGTGAAGCTCTGCCATGAAGGAGGAAGATCACCAGAGATTTTGATCTTGGGGAAGGTCGCCGCGGGGTGGCGTCGGCTGCGACCAATTGTGGCGTCGGGATTTTATTCGTGGGAAGGGCAACGAAAGGATCCTCATCCCGCCTTCACCCGTGTTTTGGCTGTCACTTCAGTCTCACACCCAATTCCCTCTCGCCCATCTCTCCCTACCGTCTCTATCTACTCTACCCCTCTTCAAAACGGTGCACGCGCCTACAAAAGCAGCCATGAACCGACTCTTCTCTTCCGCCGCACGCGCTGTGTCTCTCTCTTCCCGAGCCATTCGCGCTCCAGCAACAACCTCCCGTTTGGCTGTCGCGGGCGTCCGGTTCTCATCAAACGACCACGGCAGCGAATCCTTCGCGGACTTCTCCAAGCGCTACACTGCTTTCTTCGAAAATGCTGAAGACTTGTTCGAGCTCCAGCGTGGCTTGAACAACTGCTTCGCCTACGATTTGGTCCCTGGTGTCGATGTTATTGAGGCCGCGTTGAAGGCCAGCCGGAGACTGGATACCTACTCGACCGCCGTGAGGATTTTGGAGGGTGTCCGGGAGAAGGTGGAGAACCCTAAGCAATACGAGGCTTATCTGCAGGAGTTGAAGCCGATCCGGGAGGAGTTGGGTGAGTGCTGGTTTTCACGCGATGCAGTTCCATTTTGTGCTGCACAAATCGCCGTCATTCTGTTTTGCGACGGCAAGTTCTGACCCCTTGTTTTCTGTTATTCCTTTACTTTGCATAACAGGCATTAGCACCAAGGAGGAGCTGTATGGCGAGCAGTAGATTCGATTGTCCGACACATGAATTTCGGTTTGGACTGGGTACGTTGCAAGCCTCCCACCGATATTACATGCGCTCAGCTGACCGTTCGTTTGTTCTTATTCCTCGCCGTCACCTAAACTCTTTCAAGCAGCCCCTTCAGCGGACGCTTTAATACGCAAATTGTTCTATTTCCACACCGTCGTTTTGTCGTTGCAATACCACTCCCCCGTCCTCCAAATACCGCGCGCATCATGACAGCTTATGTTTTCCAGAGGATTAAGAGCCACGACGAAGGTGCGCTGTTCAAGCCGAAGCCGAAATTTCTTGGGTCGCTTTTTCGGCCCGGTCGTCCGGTCGTCTGCAACCCGATGTTCGACCCCCTCCGAGATGAAGCTCGACACAAGAGCCATAGCAAGTTGCATGTGCCGTGCTTGCGTCTGTATCTTGAGGTGGAGGGAGAGTAGTGCCAAGGATGCGGAAGAAAGTGGAACAACCAGCTCTCGTTCGCTGTCGCCAATCGAGTCTTTGAGATTACATGCATTGATAACCGTTATGATTATGCACAAGGTAGAGTAGGAGTAAAATATTCTCTAGGCTTCAAGCTTCTTTGTGAGCTGGCCCGAGGCTTTGAGACTGGCCAGGTCGTCCGAGCCACCGATGTGCTCTTGTTCTTGAGGTAAGGCGCGTTAGCATTTGAACGGTAGTCGCTCATGCCTCATACTCACTGATGAAGATGTTAGGAACAGTGCGTTGTCCCGTCTTGTCCTTCAAATACTCTTGAATGGCGCTTCCATCGTCTCGAATGTCCATCCTATCAATAGGAAACGATCGTCAGTCGGGATCGAAACGGCACAAGGTCGGGACGTACTCGATGATTTTGACTTCATCTTCCTCAAGTCCCAATTCTTGAATGGTCTGTTTAGCCCTTCTGCAATAGGGGCAGTAGGTCTTAGAGAAAATAGCGACCTTGTGGTTCGCAATAGCTTCCTAGAGAGAGCGAATGTCTGTGGGTCAGAATTGCCTTTGAACGACGTCACACGAACGGAACACTCACTTCAACGAGTTCCTTGACGGCCATTGATGGAGTAGCAGTCGACGAGGAGGAGAATAAGCCGAAGAGAGCCAGGTTTGCTGTTGGGTAGAGCGGTCTTGACTTTCTAGGTGAGGTTGAGATGGCTGGGAGCCTTTGAGGGATGGAACGAACAGAGAAGTGGTTGGAGATAGATCTTAGGAGTAAATAGCTTGCCATCGTCTATTTGTACTAGTGTGGAGGTCTAATTTGGTTTGTAATGGAAAAGTGTCGAGATTTTGGGAGACCGGATCGTCATTCCATGGAGAAATCGGATTTAAGCACCGGGAACTACCGGACCCTTGGTAGCCGCACGGTGATGGCTAACCGAGAAGGGTGAGACCATCCCGGAACCTCACAAACCAGCTCTGTTGACAAATCGAATGACAAAACAAGAATCCATCGGATAGGACCATAGATTGCGCTAGGGCATTCTGCTTGATATTGGGTCTTCGTCTGGCCTGTAGTCGGTACAGCGGATATTCTCGAGTTCGAGCTGCGCTATAGGGTTGAACTTAGTAGGCATAACTCTGCTGACTTCACCTAGGTTCGATGTTCGAGGGGTGCGATCTTGCTATTTACAATTAACTTCGCTAGCTCATTGACGTAGCATCTACACAAACACTAATTGGCGCGGGAAGGTAGACGCTGTGACTGACGCGCACAACCATGTCATCAACAAGTTCTTCGCCTCAAGCACCTCTCGATGGATCGGAATCACAAGAAGGAAATGCAGTCAACGCTGAATTAACTGACACTGATCTCCTCATTCGGTCTACTTCCATAATTCTGTATTTGCTCTGGCCGGAGATCAAGCACAAGCCATCCCGTTTGGGCTCGAATCATTCGCGTCGCCTTGACCGCCTATCGCTTCTGTTCGCGACTGGCCAGAGTCTCGATACGTCTGCTATCAGTGTGGCGGTCCATAAAGACCATGTGGCGGTTGAGGTAGTGAAAGAGACTACCGGATCGGACATGCCTCCTGGTTTCGAAGCTAGAGAAGACCATACTACCCAGTACATGGAATACGGTGCCTGTATCTTATTCATACTTGACTTCCCCGTGCTATCTCATTCAGCTCGACAGCTGAGTCCGACCACGGCACTCCTCTGGCGCTACTCCAAGATCCCATCAAGTTCTGCATTGATAGGCAAGATTGTTTGCCCAGCCCTGCTTTGACATATTTCCCTTAGCTGCTTACATAAACAGGAGCATTGATTCGATCTCTCCTTCTGCGTACGGTGCAGTTCTTCATAAGCTTCTCTCAAAACTCCACCACGTCTCCTCCCCACCGACTCAAACATCTCAAGAACTCAATATCCTCAAAGAATACGTATATTGCTCTTGCATTTCTAAGATTCGGAAACGCCTTACCGCGCGAAGTCAGGACTTCCATGTTGAATTCCTTTCGCTCTTCTTGGACCCCAACGGAGAGTCAGCAATCACTCCCGAAGAATTGGGGGAGGCTCTGAGGGGGTTCTGGGTCTATGGCGGCAAATCGATAGATGAGAAATGGCTCTTCAAGAAAATTACGGCCAAGTATCCAGAAGTAAATTTTGGACCCGCCCCGGTTGACGGCGAAAAGTACGAAATGGACCTCAACGGCAACCGAGCGTGGTGTATCTGGAGTTATTTCGTCAGTTATTTGGAAGCACTGCGAGTTGCCGTCAGATATGTCGAGAGTCATGTTACGCGCACCGAGGCAGAACGAACCGACCGATCTTCAAGCGACGTTGACCAAGGACACCGCGATACTTCCAACGCCCCTGACCCGTACCAGTTTATTGCCCTCCTTCTTCAAGTCGTCTCCAGTAATCTAGCAGTGATTTACCAGTTTGTTTACGCCTCCGGAAGCTTCAGGCGGATGTTGCTTAGTATCGGACCTATTCTCTATCGTCATATCGTGAGTCCCATGGTGATACGACGGGGAAGTACTAACGTTATTCCACAGGATATTCAATATCGTAGCGCCGGGAACGCTGGCAGTCAGCAAAAGTATGCAAAAGAAGACGACGAGTCGGACTATTCCGATTACGACTCAGACTGGGACGGCGGATCTGAATACAGAAGAAGGCTGCCTCCTCTCTCGCTGCAATCATGGAACTGGCTCCGGAAGCTAACTCATTGGCACCAAGCACTTCATGATATATCAAACGTTCGCACAGCAAGCAGTATACTTCGAAAAGATTCGGAAATGAAGGTTAGAATGGGCCCTCGGCCAATACACCAAGACAAGCAAGCACCCCTCCTGAAAACAATAGAACACGTAGTCGAAAAAGGTCAGGTCGACAACACTCTGGATCTGCTCTTCAAACGAGCATTTCAAAAGTGGCCCGATCCCAACGTTGCTGGCCTCCCACCGGCTGCTAGAACGTTACGAAAGGCTGGCGATGACCGATCGATCTTGAAATTCTGGGATAATCAGGTTTCTTCCTCGTCGGTGCATTGCGAGGCATCTCTGGCTTGCGAACTCCCGGGACCTGTAGTTCGTTCTTGGTTCAAGCGGTCCGTTGACCAAATCGTTCGCTGACATGCGATCTTTAGGCACAGCACAGCGGGATCGGAGGCGTTGCTGCTATTCCTGCTTTATCTTGCTCAAAGAAATGAGGGTCAAAAACGCTTCGTCATCCGGCAAAGTTTATCCATATGCTCCTCCACCGGAAATCCTCGAGGAAGTCAAAGCGAAACTGTTGGAAAAGCTCGAAAAACGGCTCCGCGCCGTGCTCACTACATACGCACACAGTGGAAGTAACGACCCGCCACCTGGTTCCAGCATTGGGGCGATTGAATCGGATCATGTTGACGTTGGCTGCGGCGCGGTCAAGAAATATATCCTCCAAGCTCGCGCAGAGGTCTTGAACCGGGGTTGAGGTGCCAGAGACAGAGGAGTCCCTCCTCCTCCCTGAAACAACTTTCATTAAGTAGATAGTGATGTAACATAGCTAGGTCGGCTACTTATCATGATTGTCTTGTGTGTAGCAATAATCACTGCATAGAGAGAGAGCTTGCTTGCCAGTTGCACCGAAGGCCGCAGGTTTCGGCCTCTTGATGAAAGACGTTAGTCACGAGTACTAATGATGCTGGATATACTTGTACTATCCGTCTAGGACAAGCACACTGTTCTGTCCGGTGTAGGAGAGAGCCTTCATCCTTTCCCCGCGACGGACGAACACAAGTTTATCGACGTCCGCGGCTGACTAAGCGCGGGAGGCCGCGTCTAAGGAAATTCAACTTTCGACCACCTCAGCCGCCTCGGCACCCCCATTGTCATCCCCAGGCTCAATTCCAACCGTCCAAACTCATCAACGAGCATGAAGCGAGCAATCCGATTAGCAGCGACTAGGCCCCGGGCTGCATTATCTAAACCTGGTCCATCGTTGCAGAGGAGAACCTTTATCAATCCCACCGCTTCTAAAGAGGTTAGTGATTTATCACACACTTGAACCCCCAAGCCTTGCTCGATCATAGGTCATTCTATGGCTGTTACCATGCTTGATTGCTGAAATATCCTTCGTGTGATAGGTGCTACCGGTTGAGATTACGACGCTCCCCAATAACATCAGAGTCGCGACCGAACCGACACCAGGCCATTTCTCTTCCGTTGGGGTGTACATCGACGCTGGGTCGCGATACGAGAGTCCAAAGCTGTTGGGATGCAGTCATATCATGGATCGTATGGCGTTCAAGGTACGTCCTACGATTCAACAGGCGCTGTCTTCAGCTTGCTCATTCCGTTTACCTTTCACAGACGACAACCTCAAGGAGCGGAGAAGAAATGTCCACCGCCGTAGACTCGTTAGGCGGCCAAATCCTTTGCTCTTCATCCCGTGAAACCATCATGTACCAATCCTCCCACTTCCACTCCTCGACACCGACGGCGGTCTCCCTGCTCGCCGACACCGTCCGCAACGCGGCGTTCCTTCCAGAAGAACTTGAAACGGTTCGCGACGCAGCTGCCTACGAAATCCGCGAGATCAACGCAAAGCCGGAGCTTGTCATGCCAGAACTGTTGCACCAGTTGGCTTACCAAAACAACACGCTTGGGAACCCGTTGCTGTGTCCCGAGGATCGGTTGGACGTCATCAACGGTGATTTATTGAGGGACTATGTCAACACTTGGTATCGACCGGAGAGAATTGTCATTGCCGGCGCTGGAATGGAGCATCAGGAGTTGGTGGAATTGGCGTACAAGCACTTTGGGGATATGAAGGCGGCGACCTCGGCACCTTCACCGCAGCTTCAATCGTCAACATCGACCAATGGAGCCTCGTCGTCCCGTACAAATCCTCCAACTCACTTACTCCCTCCATCTTCTCCTTCTTCGCCCTCGTTATACAAGACCATTACGACAGCTGCGACTTCTCTCTTCCACCCTTCGCCGATGCAGAGTCCCACCGCCGAACCGACCTGGCAAGAGCTCGCAGCTGCAAAGGCGCGATATACCGGCGGACAGCAGTTCATATACCGACCGGATTTGGATATGACCCATGTCTATCTCGGGTTCGACGGCCTGTCAATCCACGATGAGGATATTTATGCGCTGGCGACTATCCAGATATTGCTAGGTGGAGGTGGAAGTTTCTCTGCAGGTACGCGTCCTCAATGGCTTTGATTGTTACGACTCACTGACTGTACCATCTCTCTCACTAGGTGGACCGGGCAAGGGCATGTATTCACGATTGTACACCCATGTTCTGAACTTGCACTCCTCGATTGACCATTGCAGCGCCTTCCATCATATCTACAACGACACTTCGCTCTTCGGCTTGCAACTTGTCTCGCACGCGCATCACCCGGTATCCTCGGTCCTCCCTCTCCTCGCGCATCAACTCTCCTTACTCCTCTACCACCCGATCCCACGAACCGAGCTCACTCGTGCAAAGAACCAGCTCATGTCGAGCCTGGTGATGGCTCTGGAGAGTCGTTCGGTGGAAGTGGAGGATTTGGGACGCCAGATCTTGGTGCACGGCAGGAAGGTCAGCGTTCAGGAGATGTGCGAAAAGATCGCGAGGGTGGATGCTGCGGACATCAAGAGAGTCGCTGACAGGATATTTGGGGCTGGCATGAGGGGACCGCCGAGCGTACTCGTCATGGGAAAGAAGGATGTGGGCGAGTGGGCGGGTGTCTGGAAGAAGTATGGTCTGGGTGGGTTGTAGGGCTGATGGGGTACATTACTTGGATACTGCGCGTACACTTTTTTCCCTTCTTTATTTGCTGCGTCACGTATCTTCTACTCTACTTACTCACGTCTAGTCTAAAAGGGACACACAATCCTTGGCATGTCTGGTTTGGGGTCTGTCGTGAGGGAATTTTGCATGGCGGCGCAGCGCGAGAAACTCGTGCATCACTTGTGAATTCAACGGCGACTTCCTTCGCCCCCCAATCTTGCAAGCTAATGGCCGAACTCCCTCGATCTCAAGTCTACGTCTTTACTGCGAGTCATAAACTGCGGTGATGGACGTCCCCACATTTGGTTTCGAGTTGTTTTATCGTGCTCGGGACCCTCGGGTTGTCCTCGCCGGATGCTTTTGACTTGTTGGCCTTTGGCAGCGCCGCAGCGTCTTGGCCGATTTCTTCGGCCTTTCGGTCCCAATTTGTCTTGGCGCCGGCTACAGGAAAGAGGCCTTTATAAGCAGAGTGGTTATGGTATCCCAAGCATCTCTTACATTAGACCCAGCACCCTCAAGAATGTCTTCCGAGAAAGTTGCTCTTCCCACTTACACCTCCAGCTCCAACTTCAGATCGGTTGTCTCGCCATCTGCCTATCACCTCGTCCGCGATGGATGCAAGAACGTCCGCGTCTTTGCTATCCCCTCTGACAGCGAGGTTCTCAATGCGCCTTTACCAGCTACCCTCGATCCGACAGTCGTCAAAGACCCTACGGATTTCGATTCGGATGACGAAGGAAAGAGTCAGACTGCTACGATGGTCGAGCAGAGCAGCGGTGGCCCCAGCCCGGACTATTACCTGTTCAGAAGCGGCGTTGGAGAGTGCGTTTTGTATGAAGGTGGCGGACCACAAAAGAAGAAAAAGGACGTTAGTACCGTGAACCTCGCTGAACCTCGCAAGTTGATGGAGTTCAGAGGAGAAAGTGTGTTTTTTTCTTTCCTAATGGTCCCGATTTTTGTGGAAGTAACCATATCCTACGTCTCAGCCCTCTTCGGAACCGAGTCTACCTTCAACGAGGTTGGCGGAGCTGGACGCCAGGCTAGAATGTTCAAGGTCAAAGATGGGGTTGCTGAAGAACGCGATGCGTGGTATCATATGTGAGCATTGAACTCTGGTTCCTCGCATCCTTGGACCACGCTGACATATGATCCACAGTCGGCGAACCTTGGAGGACTTCAACGGGGTCCGATACAAGTGGGACACGTCTGGTGCTCTCTCGGGTCATCTATCGGTGCGCGTTGCTGCTTCTGACAGCTCATAAATGACAACGTACAAACCTGCCTCCTGACTATACAGCTTATCCGTCTGTCTGATGGAGCGTTTATCGCTTACTTCCGTCGTACGTGCTTCTCTTGGAAGGAAGTGGTAAGTATCGCGGTAGCACGCATCAATACCTCGAGAACTCATTGAAAGCCTCCGTAATTAGGGATATCTTCAAACCACCGAAGCTATGAGCTCCGAGTTTTTCTACTTGGTTCTGAGCTCTTTTTACGCCAAGTACGCGACCGACAAGCGCAGAAGAAGGGCCATTTATGCAAGCATGGCTGCGGGAGCCTCCGGAGGTCCTTAAACATCGTGATAGGATAGTTCCTTCTAAACCAAACCAAAAGGCTGCTAGACTCGAGAACTCCTTTCCTCTACCCACACTGCTTACAATCAACAGTCGCTAGTGTAATTCGTGTATGACCATGCAACCTTAGTCCTGTGACTGACAACCAGCTCGAACAGGCGAGCAGAGTGACTTGGAAATTCGGAATGTCATAAACAAAGGGCCATCACAGATCAATCATATTCTAGTTTGATGCAAGGCATCTTGCGTGTCGTAGTGAACACGTCCTGGAAGATCTCCCGCTTGTGCCCGAGGATCCGCCCGAGGCCGGATCGGCGAGGACGGCGACTTGGCGCCGGTTCGGCAATGAATGTTGGGACTCCACGAGTCTTCCGTCATTGGAGTACCACAATGACGAAGTGAAACGGTCAGGTGACCACTGTTACTTGGTTCATGTCACACACGGTCCCAACCGTTACAACTTGACCCGGTCAGGACATCCATTATCTGGGCCACCAAGACTGCTAAGTGGGCATGCCTGGTAGCTCTATCCGACTTTGCGAGCGAGCTGTCGTTCTTTGTCAAGCAAGCAACGCAGCTCTACCTTTAAATTTGAGAATGCGACGAATTCACCATGACGTCGGCGAACAGCGTGCGCTCCTCTGAGCCCAATTCCCAAGCCTCACTCGTATCCACTAGCCCTGGCGTCCAAGCGCCGTCGGCAGTAAGCAAGCCCCACTTGCACAAGAACGTTCGTTACGGCCTATATAACCCCACTGTCTACCCTTGATTTTTGTCTTTCTCTCTCAATCTTATCTAACATGTCAACTACTCAGCAATCGATTCCCCAAGACACGAAACCTCCCATCTACGCTTCTCAAGATCCCGACGCAAAGACTTCGCCGTCTTTCGTCCCCGAGGAGAAGTACAGCCCCGTCCAGATTGCGAACTCGGACCTCGCTCAAATCCAGCCATGCGTCTATCGAATGGAACGCGACAACCTCCTCGGCAACAGTCGATTCGTATTTCAAGACGGAGCTCCGGAAGAAGCCGCTGGACCGAGCTCTGGAGTAGCTCCGCGCGTTGAGGATCCTGATGCCAAGTCTCCAATTGATGACACCTCCGCCGGCACGTTCGTCAAGCCACCTCCAGCATTTTTCGTCAAGCGCCAGGGGTTCCGACCTTATGCCCTGTACGAAGGGCGTGAGCCCCCGAAGGAACATATCGATGAAGGAAAGCTGTTGGATATTTCTGACGAAGGTGCGTATCTAAACGACCGGATTGTTGGGGCCAAGAACTGACACTTTCTACACCCGCTTCTTGCAGGGTGGTTCAAAACGGATTCCTTTTACACCGAAGCTGGAGGATTGGCTCGTACAGCAAGGATGTACAAGATGAAAGACGATGATCAGAATCGAAACTCCTGGTTCTCAAGGTAGTTTCCCGCTCGTTTCGGTCGATCTTTACGCTTTGCTAATCCGAATGGTAGGGATCGAACTTTGGAGGACTTCCAAGGTACCAAGTATAAGGTTGACACTACGGTCCTCAGGAACCACTTGACTGTAAGTCTGGGCTTCTTAACTAAAGGCTCACAGTATTCTCTAACTTAGCTTCGAATCCTACTCATGTTCTGTAGATCATTCGTCTCTCCGACAACGTTACGATCGCTTCATTCAAACGTCCTCTCGCCGGCGTCACTCATCAAGGTACAATCGAGATCCACCAGCCCGTCACGATGGATTTCTTGCACCTTCTTCTTGGAGCATGCTACATCAAGTACCTGACCGATCAAAGAAGGCGAGCTTGGAGGCATTCTGCTGGAGGGGGTGGTGGCGGATCGAGCGGCTGATAAACCTGGGATCCATAAAACCCTCACAGTCTCTGTCGTATTAGTTTTGAATCGCGTTGTATCGTAGGTCAACTAGTTCGGAATGCATCGGTCTCTTGTTAAAACTCCTGAATAAGTTACATCTGCAGACCAAATTCCCGGTGTAACTCATTCTATTGGTTCGTAGAATAGTTTCTAATTATTCGACATGAACAGGTGTCAGAATTTTCAAACGTCGCTTATGCTCATATGACTTACAACCTGACTTTCACCAGGTTGCAATTTCCAATCTTGGATCGACTTGAATACAATTTGTCTGCGACCGTAAACTGCGTCTAGCGGGTATCCCCCTAGTTTAACGCATTGTGGGCATCGTCAACACCATTCTACCAGAAATGAGAGGTAACAACCTCGTTACCTTTCACACCCCAAATCAACCGAATGGCTCCCGTATCGCTAATGTTCCAAACAGAGGATGACCATATCCATGTGTTGTCTAGCTCCCATAGGCGGAGATCCGTCGGGGACCCATGCACGGACACTGGTTTAAGCAACGCCTCTCTTAGAGAAATTGCAGTCCGAGTAAGCATATGGGCTCTGTTAGCAAGAGGGAAAGAAAGAAGAGGCCCGATAGCTCACTGTCCAATGGGTAGAGTCCCAGATGTGGCCTTCTTGGCCCGAATAGCGAGTCGAGTCCACCCTTCAACATTCTATTCAAAGGTTCTTCCACACAATCAGCGCAAATCATCTTTAGCTAGAAATAATATCTCACCAATATACGCAGCTCCGAGCCCATGGTAGTGTTGAAGTTGTCCGCTTTTACCTCGAGTGCAACCTGAGGGTTACCCTGGGTGGCGAGATAATTGTCAAAGCGCCACAGGTTCTCGGGGACCCAACCGAGGAAGGTTCCTTGCATATCTTGCACTCGAATTCTAGCCTTCTTACATGTGGTGATGGTGAGAACTGAGGGGGTGAATGAAGCGGATCGCAAGGGCTCTGAAGAACTGGCAGCGGCAGGTGCTGCAGGCGGTGGAGCAGCTGCAGGCGTCGGGACACTGCTCGAAGACCCCAGGGAAGCCGGTGCTGAAGATGGTGGAGCAGCGGCAGGCGTCGGGACAGTGCTTGAAGGTCTGAGGCAAGGAAGTGGCTGAGGTTAGGCTTTTTCACTAGAATGGATTGAGCGAGTTTTGCCATTTCTTACGGTTGCGTGTCCAGGCGAGCAATAGCTGGATTGTCAACAGCATCATCGAGTGGGGAGTATTGATCGAGCAAGGCGACTTGCAAGGTGGCCCAATCTTTCTTGATAGCCGGATCGAGTCGAGCGAACCACCGCAGAGCCGGGCCGCCAAGGCGGCTTGCAGCATAGCTGGCAGTCCATTTATCGTCGTCGGCTTTGTCGTGTTGCAAGACGTAGGTGTAAATCGACCGGATGAACTCCTCGCAATCGGAGCCTGATTCGCCACGGAAGAATTGCACGTGGCCTCCCTCCACTGGACAATCGAGTCTCAATTCGACCTTCGTTTGCTCTCTGGGAAGGTTGCATACCTTGCTCAAACTTCTCTTGATTTCCCATAGCTGCTCTGGTTTCTCGTGGTCGATTGTCTTGGGGTTTGCTTGGCTATCGAAGATGGGGCTGTGTGGATCTGGAATAAGCGACGTTGAGTGATGAACAGAGACCCGATCGCGCTCCGGACAATCCGACCTAAGATGGGTTCTTTGACGAGATTTTGCTTACTTGGCGAGTAGTAGATACCGAATGAATCTGAAGCTAGGTCCGCGAACCTCTCTTTGATCAGGCACACAGCGGCTACATGGCTTACTTGACGGTAACATGCATATGTGACCTAGATGCGTTGATACCGAGTTGCAATATGTCCTTCGCAGCGTTTTAACAGATTAGTTACTGCGAGGACCAACGGTTGGTGATGGACGGAGCTTCAATATACCTTTCCTAGTATAATGGAAGTTAACGCTACGGCCTCATAAACCAAATTTTGTACACATGTAATCAGTTATTTAGAGTGCAATGAGTCTGAGCTTTTGATATGACTTACTGGCTCGAACTTTCCAGGTCTAAGGGCTTCTGGCTACCGGGCATCATGTAACGGCAGAACTTGACACGAGCAAAGAAGGCGTGAACATCGGACCATGCTCCCAGGAGTCTACCAGGTAGGAGAGTCGGGCGTTGCTGCAGTGATCGGAAGGATGCTTGCTGGCTTGCATCAAGAGGATAAATCAATTGTGCACAGGTACATCGAGTACTCTCAGAAGTACTATCAAATCTCACACTAACCAGTATGGATCAACGACATCTTACAATGGTTGAGAGTGTTTCTCGGACAACGTAATCTCTAGCACCGCCAAATCGACCTTGATCGCTGGAGGAGGTTCAGAAAATCACTTTGAAGCTGTGCACCCTATATGTACGACTTGCAGCGTACTGTCAATTTATCGCTATCCGAGTCGCTAGCGTTATCTTGGCTTAAAGCGTACGCATTGACGGTCGAGCGAGGTTAGCCAGATTGGAGCGTAAATTACCCCAAAACACGGGCGAATGGACCTATTTAAATAATGGATCAGTGTCCTAGCTAAAATCACTAATATAATATGGTATATCTGATTCTGCTATGGCCAAGCTGGTGAATTTATTGGTTGTCCTCCCAGTTGTGACTGTATAGCCTTATTTCGTGACGATCCATGTGAACTTGGACTCGGACCGCGTCATCTCGGTAAAGAGGACGGAGCCTCGCTCCTGGTTAAATTCGATACAAAGTACTTTGTTTCCATCCGGGGACTCGGTCTCGTGTAAGTCTAATCGCCGATCTTTGGCGGAACATCGTGGTTGTCAACAGTGTCGCCTCATCATTCAGTCCATTCCTCGAGGTTTATCATGATCCTAGATACAGTGAGTAATACAACTTTTCCGATTGAGGTCTCCAAAGAGTTTTAATAGTCATCCCCTCGCGAAACGACCTCCTTGCAAGTCGGACGCAGAAGAATGGTGTGTTCCTACAGCAATAAAAGCATTAGATCTCCTAATCGAGAGAAAATACAAGTAGAAAACATACAAATTGAGCTGTCATACTTCCTGGTGCATCGTAGAGTGGTGGATAATCTTGAACGATTCCAGAGTTAACGAGATTGTTCAACTGGCAAACGACAATAATGGTCAGTCTTTTGATTCTTGAATCATCCAAGGAGAGGGAGCTGAGCTTACGGCAAGGAGGTAACGGCTCGTCCCCGTCCGCTCGAGGTAACGGCGACACCAAGGAAGTGTACCAAAGTTTTTCTGAATAGTCTTGAGAAGTGTTTTGGCCGTCTCCAGGCTAATAGCGAAGTCAATCAACAGCCTTTTGAGGGTGGATTATCAGAGGGGGGCGTACCGTAACGGAGGGTTCTTGATTCCATGATTAAGTGCGTAATGAGACACCTCTCCCTAAGAGTCCATTCCTGAGTCTCAGCACTGTGTACTGATCTACATGAGAACGTCGAACTTACACTTTCCACCACTCTGCCTCGACCTGTGCTCCCGAAGGTCTCGATGGCGAAGTACTCCCCTTCCTCCATCTTATCTTGATCGCGACTCTTGACAATCGGCACGCTCTTACCACCGTGAATCTTATACGGGGTGATGTTGTGACCGGTCAGATTACCAATCGCCTTCACGGGGAAGGTCGCGCTCCCGACACGTCCATCCTTGTACGGAACGGTGACCTCATACGACTCCATGACCTCTTGAATTGCGGCCCCAATGTCACCGACGCGAACGTCGATTCCAGCTTCTCGCACTCCGGTGTTGGTCGCTTCTTTGACGGCTTTAATGAGCGGATCGTAGTCATGGTCCCAATGGATAGTGAACGCGCTGTCGCAGATTTTGCCTCTTACATGGACTCCGATGTCGACTTTCATGATATCACTTTCCTTGAGAGCTAATTTGAGAGGTAAAAAGAGTTAAGGTGCCGCGATTTGAAGTTCTGGGTGTCGGCTCACGCACCAATGGTATCATTCGAGTTGGGAGTGTAGTGCGCCGCACAGCTATTCAAACTGAGACCGGTTGGGAAGCCGATTCCTGATTGGAGCTTGCCCGATATATCTTCTTCCACCAGAGCACGGGTACCGTCTTCGATGAGGTTGGCGATCTCTAGCATTGACATGCCTGGTCGGATCGTCTTTTGGGCATACTGACGCACTTGCCGATGGACTTCAGCGGCACGCCTAATGTTGTTGTAGGTTTCGTCAAGATTCTCGTTTGCGAGCTTCTCGAGGTGCTTTTTCTCGGCGGATGTCGTCCGGTACGAGTTGCTACACATATTGCTTGATTAGCCTCCTCGGAAAGACAAACGAGGTACCATAGACGGACTCATTAAGGTACTCGCAGACTTCTCCATCAGGGAATATACCATCCACGAATATTTTGGTCAGTCCGACACGGGGAGGCTCAGCTACAATGGACACCTGTGAGCGACAAGACGATCTCAGGGGCACGACGACCTGACTTACATTGAGTAGCCGGCTCTTGTTTCACCTCCTCTTTAGCTCGTCCTTCGGCAATAGCTTGGGCCTTAGTTTTTCTCTTTCTCCTCTTCTTGGGCTTCGAAGCTGTGACCATTCGGTCCTGTTAGATAGTCGTCCGGTCCTCGCCTTGAGGAGCCTAAGCTCACCGTCATTCCCGTCATTCCCGACATCATCTACATCCTCTTCCACGCCCTCGACCTTGTCGAGCGTATCGTCTAAGGGTTGCTGCTTTGGATCTGCAATCATGAGGGGTTGGAGAGTGGTGGGGTCAGCGGACTGGATTACAATTCTCTCGAGCCGCTTAGCGCCGAGCCGAGGTCCGCTGTTGTGGTGCCGAACTTCGAATGCAGCCATCAGGGATAACTCAAGGGACTAGCTTTCTCGAGATCTCTATCCCGAGACACATAGAACTGAGCGTCTGCCAGTAGAACTATACTCAATGTGCGAGCTTGAAGCTTGAATAGGCTCTAGAGGTCTTGATTGAAGACGTATCATTTATGAGACCGAGAGCGAGCGTTTCCCAGCGGAACGACTCAAGGAGCTAGAGGTAGCTTCGTCTGCTTTGGTTCTGAAGCTCATTGCGGATAAAGTTGCCGCACTTGATGAGCAACATCAGAATCCTTAGTACGGGCATCGTCCTTCCAGGCTGGTGTGGCGATTCCTGGGAAAGCTGGTCGTCAGCGGTCCGCACCAGAACCACCACCACCTCGTCCTTCAACAATCTCTCGGACCTTAAAAATGGCGTATACTTCCCTTCTAATTTCTTCTTTCGCTCCCTTTGGCAACTTTAATATTTCTATCCCTTCCGATACATGCACCTCAGAACTCCCCGAGATCGTCAGCCATCGAATCGGCCTGGACCTAGAAGAACATGACCTTGGGTTGTCTCTCACTCAAGCTCCGCTCATTTTGAATGAAGAGCCAATGTCATCGCTCGAGGGAGATGGAACGAGTCGACTGGTCACATTGCGCTTGGTACCGAGGTTGGTTGGAGGCAAGGGTGGTTTCGGCTCCCAGCTCCGTGCCGCTGGTGGAAGGATGAGCAGTCAGAAGACCAGCAACAACGATAGTTGCAGAGACTTGAACGGAAGGAGACTCAGCACCGTCAAGGAGGCGAAGAAGTGAGTTTGCTGTCATATATCCACTATGATGGTATTGCAGGTTCTGACAGTCTCCTTTGCGAATCCAGGATCGCTCAATATCTCGAGGACGAGCCACTTCGCAAGCAAGCGGATCTTGAAGCGAAACGCGCGAAGTTGGAGGCTCTGGAAAAACAACTCGGTATCTCCGCTCCAGCTCCAGAGACCAATGCGGAGGCGGGATCCTCAAACGCGAACGCCGGCGACAAAGGAAAGGGGAAGGAGCCCGAAAAGCTCGCCGGAAAGAAACACCGTTTCGACGACAACGAGTACCTGGAGCAGAGTGAAGCTATCGTGGACAACGTGAAGAGTGCCGTCGCTGCTGGTGAGTGTACAGTTAACATACCTGCGATCTTGGCTCTGCTGACCTGTCTGGGCACCTCGCAGCGTTACTCAAGAAGCGAAAGAAGGCTCGAACCAATTCCAAGGCTCCTGAAATCGCTCCACCGGCTCTTCCTAAAACGACGGTGGTGGAAGAAGCCCTCGCTGAGGCCAAGAAGGAAGCGGAATCAACTGCGAAACCTTTGGAAGAAACACCACCGGTCAGCGCAGCCGCTTAATTAATGCTCATAACTTCTGTCGGCTTTCCTGTCATCGTTCATTGCGTGTACTCTTGACTCTGTGAATGTTTTTATCTGGGGATTTTGCTTTGTCAGCACGTGCATTTTGAGTTGAACCGCGGGTCTGGAGGCTTCTGGAGGGTCCCTGAATTCTTACACCCACCTCCAGCTTTACGCCCCAAGAACACGCATCTGGGAACTTGTTGAGCCACGCTCGAGAGTGTGCTTGCCGCACCCACCGCTGATAAGTCTCGAGCCGGAAGACTGATCCCTCTGATTTCTTCGGCCGGAGTCAGAAGCTGGGCGATCGTTGAATGAAGCCTCGGCGTCAAACCTGGCTCGGTGTCGGGACTTATGGCTCAACAGTACTGTAATCCTGCCTGATAGCGTCGAGTGGCGATAGATGTTAGCAAGTGCCGCAAAGTGCGGTCAGCCGTAGCAGGTGTGCACTCGTCGCCGCCATACCGGTAATCACTCTGGGATCTTTCCAGTGCAAGGTTTATTGAATTTGCCCTCGCACTTTCCTCATTTCTATTGGGAAGGTTGGCATCCTCGGATGATATGGATCTTCCAGGATTACACTTTTCTCGATCAGAGCTATTGCGGTGACCTGTGGGGAAGGTTCAGAACGGCGTAACCTGGGCAGATTCCGCTACATATATGGTCCAGTTGGAATTTAGTGCTGTTCTTTGCTCAATCTCCACGCTTGCTCGCCGACCTTGGCCAGAAGGGCATTCTCTGACCATCCTTCACTTGCTCCCTCCTATTCAGTCCTTCCAGCTGTTGCCTACAGCGTTGCTCGAAAACCTTGTCCGCGCGGCCAAAAAGAAATCCGCGCCGTCTCCTCTCAAAACTCTCGCTATGGACTGTCGCAAGATCGGCCCCGGAACTAGGCTGTATATGTACTGTAGTAGGCTAAATATAGATCTATCTTGTGGAAATGGTCGATTGGGTGGGTAATGAAGGCAGGAGACAGCCGGCAGGGTACATGTTGGACCGGGGGGACCGCTGATGCACCATGGCTCATTTGATATCTAAATGAGTCTCGGACGCTTCTAATGTAGGTCTTGCATCACTCCATCCCAGCGAAAGCTGCAGAAGCTGGGGTATCGTGTGGTCAGCCGGTTTGGCGGGGTGACCGACATTGACCGTGCACCTGCACGACAGTGGTATTGGGCGAATTCCCATGAATTCCGGGGGACTCTGCTCTATTCAACTACTCAGACAGGTCTGCTATACGTTACATCTAGGCGGTACATGTAGAAGAGTCAAATGAGATGATGTCAGGTGAAATGGGTCGGGTGCCGGTGGAAATTCTTTCTTGACGCGCGGACAAGGTTATCGAGCAACGCTGTAATTGGCACAAACACAATCCAACGTATTTCGAGTGTTTCTCAGATCGTACTGCGCAACGTCTAGCTCACGCAACTCACGTCCAACTGCTACGAAACTTCAAAGAGTCGTACCAAAGGGGAAGTCTCCTTCCCGGGAGCGCGAGGTCTTTGAATAATCCGTCGGGTCTCTCATCATGAACTGAGATATGAATCAGCGAGGGACACAACATTCATCTCTTTTAGCTTTCGCTGGGACATTAGCAGTCCGGCGAATAAGCGATGACCTCGGAAATCGATCGTATATTTGTAGTGTCAAAATCGCAATAGGACCTCGCACGAAGTTTCAGCGGGGCGACGCAATCGTAACAGGACCTCGAAGCGACCAGTGACCAATGCGTTGGCTCGCTCGAGCTGGACTAATTTTTTTGTAGATGACGCCGGAGGCGGATGCGGTGCAGCGCAGAGAGACATCGTGCGCGTAGGTCAACTTTTGGGTCGTTTTCGGACGAATTCAGTCAGAGGTCGTAGCACAGCGCTACTTGTGTCGATAAATAATAAGATAAATCTCCGACTTCTAACATTTGTATGCAATCGTTGTTGTGGTACGGTGAGCATGGCAAGAAGAAGAGTCGAGTCGGTAAATATCTGACGGCCCAGTTCAGAACCTTGGTTCTGTGGAATCCAATCCTACAGTAGCTCTGGACGAACCGCCATCATGAAGGACCCTTGCCAGCAATCACTTCCAGTAAATCAAAGGCATTAACCCTTCTTGAACCTGCTCAACGAGGACCAAGGCGTGATCTCGGAAAAGCGCGGTTGTAATACGGAGATGATTGGTAGGGAGGTGCATCGAGCTTCGGATCAGCATCGACGCCCCCTGTACCCTTGATATATGAGAGACACGCATCAAAGAAGTCATTCACGAGATATCTGCTCCATCCACACCTGCCCAGAACCAACTCGGCCTCCGGCAGTCCTGGCCATAAGAAAGGTGGTGATGCGTATCACCTTGCTCGCCAAGGTCACTCCACACGGTAAATGGCAGCCCATCCAACTTGCCAACCTACCCTTACGTGGACCCTTACGTGGACCCGGACGTGGACCCGGACATGGACCCGGATGAGGACCCTTGTGCCTTTTCCCCACGGTTTGTGCATTCTCCTGAAGGACCTTTGCGGATGGTGTATCTTTGTATTTTGCTCTGCCTCTTTTCCCTCTCTCAGTCTCACGATAATGATTCATCCTACTTCTCGAAGGTCTGCCATTTGGTGCAGCTGTGTGCTCGTGGTCCTTGCTCAGCAATTCTCCTCCTCCTTAACGCCGGAGCCTCGGGTCCACGTTGTCCAAAGGCACTTCTTCCATGAAATTTCGTTATCATTTGTTGTCCGCTCTTCGAAGAAGAGCTAACCTGGGTACATACAGTCTTCAAGTCCAATCGACATGATCAACCAATATCTGTGTCCACCACACCACTGTAAGCTCGTCAGCTGGCCTCCTCCCTTCCCCCGAGCACTTGCCTGTGATCATTGATGGGGTAAGTAGTCGAATCAGTCGTGCAAGCCCTCACCCCGGGCGCGTCATCGCCGTTTATCTAACACCTGACGTCCGTCTTCGTCATCTCGTGAATTTGAACTTATGTATCCTTCGGGTCTCTTTACGACGCTTGACCAACTACATGTCCCGTCCGCTAAACAAACTTCTCCTCCAAAGTACTGTATACTCTCTATATCTAATGTATTTCTTGTGACTGTGTATTCTCCTGCTGAGTGCTGAATTCGTGATATATAAAATGGCCTTTCGCTGTACGCAGGCTTTGCATATTGTAAAAATTTGTACATGGGCTCCTTCTCTTCCTGACACCACCTAACACTGCGGCATAAAGATCTTACTAATCATCCCTAATCATCCTCTTAGGGTCCACAATACCTCTTTATCCTCCTAGCACGTGTTACTTCTCAGGACCGAAATCAGACGTCCTGTTCGATTCATGTAGAAGGATAATCAAAGAGTCGGGTCTGCGAGCAAGGTGCGCTACAGCCGTAGGCTGTGGCTTGCTCAAGTGCGAGAAGAGCAGAGTCGCTTGCAAATCTTATCTCCGAGCTCCGCCCGAGCAAGGCGGTTTCCAGAAAGTCCGAAACCGCGGAAACAAGTCCGTGTATCCGTGGACCGTGTACAATCGGTAGCTCCCGTTCTCAATCCACCCACCCCTCAGGCAGTTCCCCAACCAGCTCACACCAAGGTACATTATCAAATAAACCAACGGGCTCTTGTAAATCAGCAAGCCGGTATCTAAGCACAACTTCCGGTAATATATGGTGGCTTTGTATCTGTTATGATACGCGGCGCAAGCTCGCAACCAAATATCATAGTATTTGGATCGGGACTGACAACATCGACGACGCTTCACGATGCCAAGCACGACCTCAACAGCCGTTGAAGGAGCACAAAATATGGCTCCAAGACGGAGCAAGCGTTAGTACTTAAGTCTCTGAGAGTGATAGGTTTCCGGTCCAGCTTCCTCATCCAACCTTAACGATTACACGCCCCATACACTCGCTTCATCATGCGTCACTTTCCTTATGTCAACGCTGATCACATGCTCACTCCATTATCTGGGGTAATAGTCACACCGGTGGTTCGTCGTTGTTCTGGTCCGTCGAGGGACGGTGATGCTGGATATTATCACAGAGTCGAGAGGCAACTGTAATGAAATGAATTGCTTGTGAGACCGATACATCTTCAGGAAGTCCTTTGTGAGATTGCAGGACACCGACTGCCTCAGCAAGAAGAACCGGTGACAGCGCCATTGCGGTAACGTTCGAGCAGAGGACTGGGCCACACCGCAATGGATGCCACCCCACCGGTAACTCGGTGAAAAGGACTTAACGGACATGTCGGGTCAAAGGTCTTCAGCCCCGGCTTGAATTCAACACTCGACCACGGTCCAGGCTCGTTTTATATTCTGCTCGCCCGTCCAGACTAACATATCTGTACCTTGTCCACGATCCACGACTCCACGGATTAGTTTCTGCGGTTTCGACATAGCCTTGACTTTTAATTCCTGTCCGTTGACCAGGTCCCCGCAGGTAGCCCCTAGGTTGGCACCGCGAGTTGGGGTCCTAGGCATAGACTGCAAAGCTTAAGCTAACTTTACATATAGCGGTGTTGTAGGAGTCTCGCGACCCTTGCTTCACCCTCCTCCCCGTCCGCCTCTCTCCGGCCCATCTCCTGCAGCGAGGGGTATGAAGAAGTGACCGGTAGTATTTTATTTAGCTATAGATATTTTCCAATCAATTTGACAGATTCTCGGACGCTACTCAGTAGAGTACTTTAGTAGTGAATACGGTAGCGGTCTGGATTGGAAGAGCCCCTGAAAGCCTTGACAGCTGAACTTTGATACACCTGCACCCACATAGGACACCTAATTGCGGGTGATGACTACCGTAGTAACGCTCGCGTATCTATGTTAGGGGACCGGCGTTTCGCCGAAATCGCCCTCCCGCCCCCTTTTGTAGATATTGCTGTATTCTCTTAGATAATAATTTTTCTTTTGTTTTACTTTCTTTCTACTTTCGATTCGAGCTATACAAATCGAAACATTTGCCGAAAATAGACTTCTTTTGATCCTAATAAATGTTTAGTTTGGGAAGCGGCACGTCATATAGGAAATTCGACTTCGCCAAATCCTGGCCAAAAGCTCTGAAACTTGGCAGTGAGTCTCGAAGAGTCATTTCGAGTTAGCTCTATTAATGAATCAACTCAAAACGACTGCTGTAGCGAGCAGTACCGCGTGTGCTGTTTGTATCACGTGACACACGTCTGCCGACCCGTGAAACCCGAGCAGGAGCTGAAACGCAAAGTTAAGCGAAAGGACTCATAGTGAGCCTTTTGCTATAGTCATTATAGTCATATTATAGATAGCTCTTTAATATATAAAGGTGGTCTCAAGGACTTTACTCGAGACACACCACTTTTACCACTCAATTGATCAAACGCCCTCGTGCGCACCTAAGACCGCCCTTCCAGCGTGATACTCGGATACTAAGACCGCCCGACCAGTGTGAAACTCGGATACTAAGACTGCCCGTCCAGCATGAAACTCGGATATCAATTGAGATTGGTAATCTCTTTGAACGCTAGTTCGATAATAGTGTCACTTAGCGTCATTCATATTCTTTCACCCTAAAATCCCTATTTCGCTACGATCTCCCTTGGTTCTTCATATTTCTTTACACTTCTTGTTCGTACATCTTTAGGATACTATTCTGTATTATTCCTACTAGTGCGCCACAAGACATATATTACTTCTTTGGGTTACAGCCTTGTTAATCGCCCTAAATCAGGAAATAATCTAAGATCTTGTGATTGAGAGCCCTAGAGCTATTCCTGGACGTTCGAACGCAGTCTGCGAGAAGTGCTAGGTTAACCCTAGCTGGGCGGAAGCTTACGAACACCTGTGGCATCGTTGACAGCAGGTTTCCTATTGAGGGATTTCCTTTTTCTTATTCCTTTGCCCATTAATCCATTTCCCCTGCACCCCGCTAATTAATCCCTTCGACTCCTTAATTCCAAACTACTCGAATACACTAAAGCGAAAACTATTACTAGACATTTTTCCTGACGCCGCGCGAGTTACACCGTTAGCGCCTCACTTCGGATAAGCCGGCAGCAAGTCCCGGTTAACCTCTTTCGGCTCTCCCCCTCAACTCTACCCCTACTTGACTCTAATAAATTACACTCGAATTAACTCCACGACAACATTTTATCAATAGCTAATTAATACCTTCATAATTAATTACCTATCCTACTTGTTTCCTTTCGACTCGCGGACCGCGCGCCGAGTCCATTTCTCACGGTTCGAATCTACGCCTTTTAACAATCTAGACATGGGGTGTATATTTGTATAGCATGTACATGTACATATTCAGACACTTTCCTAGTCCTCTCCCTTCCAAATTCTTTGTCTGGATAGACAACTTAGCCTCATAAAGCTTCAAGGCAAGACCGATATAGCCCCTCTATAGGCTTGGTGACCTACCGCTGTAGCGTGTATCAGTCCCTGATTCCGAGGTCGCCGTGGGCAACGGACAGGAAGTAGAACACGCGAGGTGTTTCGGCATAGAACAGATGGAGGAACGGCGGGAACGAGCCTAGCGCTGCACTTAGCGAGCTGTGGATGGTGCCTGAGTGGCAAGTCCTCATCCGACTTCATCCGATGAAAAAGTCACCGCCACAACTTTGACTTTCGTGCCTCGTGCCTGGAGAGTGTTTCCGACCGTTCCGGCCAGGGAGACCGGAGGAACAGTTTATGCCGCGGCCACCCGAGGCAGACTGTGTCCTCTATTAAACTGTTCACGTCTTTCGCTCTTTTCCTTCGCTCTTTTCCGTCGCTGTTCGATCAGACGTCTGCCTTTTCGTTCTGTTGTCAGTTCGCTCTCTCGAGAACCTGGACGCTCCTTAACATATCTGATATCGAGAACGCCTTCCGCTGGGGGTTAGATATTAAACAAGCGCATCAAAATACCGACGGCGAAGAAGCAATCTCTAAAACTCGTTATCAGCACTCCTAACAGCTCTCCAAAACGATGTCTGATCCTTCGGCTGGTCTCATCCAATTTGCCGCTGCGTCTGCAACGGCTCGATACATGTGGAGTGAGCCACTGCATATCCTACCAGAAATATGCCCTTCGTCTACATTCTGCTGACGATAATTTGAATGAGCAGTTGCGGGGTACTGTTTGGTGTTGTATGACTGGCTCATCACATGCGGCCAAGAGGTTCGTACCACGTTTTGCATTGAAGTACGTCTCGTCGTGCTGATATTATACAATACTCAATAGGTCGATCTTGTTTGGGTAAGCTAGACTCTTATCGAAGTCAACACTGTTCCAAAGTGTATATGGAGCTCATTTCTTGCGAGCAGCGGCGACGCGCTGGAGCTTGGAAATCCAAATTGCTCTATGCGTTTATACGGTACCACGGACTTGCGTTTATTACGGTACGAGTGGGTTTCGCTCTAATTTCAGCTACATGGGACTGACGACACTCGACTGTTGATAGTATGTCGTGGTCGTTAATATTCGGAGCAACTGGAGTACCAAGTTCTGTGCTACCTACTTCTATGTCTCCGTTGCACTTGGACTGGCCCAAATTTTTGCAGTGCAAGGCGCCTTGCTGTTGAGACTTCATGTAATGTGAGCTCGTCGCCTCATTTAATTTTCAGTATTGCAGGACTGACGACCGTTTTTGATAGGTATGATTGTTCGTTCAAAATTCTTGCATCAAGTGCTACGCTATTTGTAGTCGAAATCATCTCCATGACGGCGATGTATTATGTAGACGCTCCTCACCTTACCCGTAAGTACGCAAATTAATCGCGTGAGCATGCGACGGCTCGGCGATGTGAACTGACCATCCGTTGCGTGTCGCGCCTTGATACGCGGGTGTGGATGGATCTTGATAGTGATCCCGGCTCCAATTCCTATCACTGGCTGCTACGCAATGGCGCCCCATCCTATGAAGGTCAAAATCTTCTGGTGCATGTGTGCGTCACCGAGCCTGATTCAATACTGCTGCTCAACATATTGACTTGACGCTCTCTAGGTCTTGTAATTGAAACCTACATATGCGTATTAGTTTCGCATCGGGCTTACAGTAGATGGAAGGCCTCCGAACTTGGTGGATTCGGTGTGCTCCGCATTCTCATACGGGACTCACTAGTTTGGTACTTCTGCTTGGCAGCGTGCCTACTTCTGATTGTGCTGGCATTTACCACTGGAACAGTAAGTTACCGTACGCGTCTTGCCAGTTAAACAATCGTCCGCTTATACTCTCCACCATGCTCAGGGCGTACTGAGCCTAATTTCCATACCGTGCGTACCTTTAGTACCATAACACTTCTTAGCCAAAACGGGACTGACTGACTTTGTAAGCCAGGGTTCTGCATGCAACAGGAACGGTTGGAGGTTCACGTCTCCTGATCAGTCTCCGCGCTGCATACTTTCGGTCATCCAGAGACCCAACGTCTGCAGTCGGTCATCACCCACAGAACCTAGATTTCATGGAGACAGAAGGGACTGTGGGTCAGTTCCGCTTGGGGTCAGAAGTTGAGAGCGACCGATACGGGGAGGAAGACTGTGCGGTGTCGATCGGTATGGGGACCTGGGCGAGCGAGAATTTAGAAACACACTACGCCGAGCGTTTGTCTCGCCCGTAATCATGCTCCAGCCAAGGAGATCAAATAAAGCCAAAGTTCAGTCCGGTTTGCCCTCGGAATAGCGCCGCCTGAACCGGCCCGTCCACGTGGGTTTAGAACTTCCGCTGTCGTATCAATGTCATGGAAGGGTCAGCAAGTGAACAAACAGTGAACAAACTCTGCACAGTAAACATGAGGGACAGTTCGCACGTCCGAACCCTTTTTAAGTGGAGCGTTTCGGAAGGTTGTCGCTCATTCTCTCCGCATGATTTTTTCTCAAGGGTGCCAACTCTGTTTCTTCAATCCCACAGTACCCGAGGCAAATCATCGTTAGCTCCCCCCTTCCTTTCTCCACTCCCCAGAGTTCGTCGTTTTCAAAGGCTCTGAGCTACCCCCCGGTTTCAGGCAAAAGTGATGGGTAGAAGTCGTCCGCAATGCGATTTCCAACGACCCTGAACTTCTATTCCGCACTGTTGCGAGGGACGTTGTCGCTGACTGAAGCTCAGGATTGCCGCTGCGCTTGTCACGTTCTCTCTATCATCCATCTCTCCAGCTCCTCCGACAAGGCGCTTAAACATCCTGGAGCGTGCGGTACGACCAAGCGAGCTGGGACTTGGGCTCCTTGGTGAATCCTCTTACCGCCGCCCAATCCCCCTCTTTTCGACGGATTGCCTACTGTGCACCTTAAATTCTATGGATGCCTTGGAGTTTCATCGTCAGATTGCTTATCAGTCGTCCGTTACTCGCTCCTGCATGGGTTCGTGTATCTCTTTGCTTCTATTGAACGAGTTCAAGTTAACACCGTCGAATTTGGAAATTTAAGTCGGGGTATATTTGGGTCACATATGACTGGCTGATAACTTTGGACCAGGAGGTGAGCTTGGATACCCGCTTCACTCTTTGCATCTTTTTGACAGTGACTTTACCGCATAGATCGACCTCGTCTGGGTTAGTTCTAAGGCATGCGGTAAACGTCCACCGTCTGAATATCACACCGCATCCACCACAGAAGATCGAGAGCGTTGAAGTCCAAAGTCCTTTATGCCTTCATCAGGTACCACGGGCTTGCTTTGCTTACGGTGCGTGAGCAGTCTTGTCACATGCAATACCTTGCCCTACCATTAATTCCTGTTAGTACGACCTCATTGTCATGTTAGGCAGCTGGTCACCGCTCTTTTGTAAAGTATACTTCTTCATACTGGGAGGGTGCGGACTTGCCCTGCTAATCGCTGTTGAAGGACCTCTTCAACTGCGGATCTTCGTCATGTGAGACCAAAATTGCTTTTCAGACATTCTCAAGCTGTTTGCCTCACTGCGTATTCTTATGCTAGGTAACCCTCGTCGATCAAGGTCCTCATCTTCAACGATGTGTTCTTTGTCCTCGAAATGGCCTGCATGATATCCATCTAGCAGACACAATCAGGTTTCATGGTAAGAAGTTTGCCTTGATCCTATATTTCCAGCCGCGTTCAACTCTAAGCTGATTCAGAATCAAATTTATAGCGATGCAGACGCCTCCGGGGTTGAAGGGTTGCTACGCCACATCGAACGGAGTAAAATACTCTAAAGCCATGTGGTGGATTTGTAAGTCTTAACTTTCGTAGTATGTGCAAAAAAGGACTCACGATTATGCCATTGTGCGGAACTCATCCATAACAGGCCTAGCATTCGAGACGTACCTCACTTTGTTCGTCATACGTGTGGCGGGTTCCCATATCCGCGCCTACGGAGCAGGCTCTCGGATACTTTACGTTCTGATACGCGACTCTCTGGTATGGTTGGCTCTGCGGACAGCGGCTCCGATGAGGATACATCCTGTGCCGAAGATTCACCGATTTGGGTATTGAATTCGTTTGACCCTTCCAGGTCGGTTTATCCGTGGTTGGCACTCCGTACGTATATATTATCCTGTTTGTTGACGATAATCTGGTCCTAAATCGATGGCTCGACAGGCACACTCCATGCTTCGGCAACGATTGGCGGCCGTAGGATGCTCCTTAACCTCAGTGCGGCATATTTCGAGTCTCTGCAACCACGAGACATCGATGCTACTGGGGTCACCTTACTGGTGACAGACGCCAGTATTGGACAGTTCCGATCGTTCCAGTTATCCTCTGACAAGTTGGGCAAGCGCGGTGCTACCGTTGATCAGGCGTTCAAAGGTGATGGGGGAATCTTGCCCAACGGTTGCTGGGATGGACAGTTGGACAGGCACCAATAATGATCAAGTCATCCGAAGAGCTTCAGCTTCTTCGAGACAGATTGCGCCTCCGCTTCCGCCTCTGGACTACAGCTTGCGCTCCGACGAGATCGAGCTGCAAGAAGTCGACCGCGAAGAGAAGGTGCTCCGTTCTTTTCGAGGTCCATCAGCCAACTATTCTCGAGTTGCGACCGAGACTCCAAACGAGCCTGCATTCCCGCGTTTGCTGACCTGGAATTGGGAAGCAACACCATCTCTTTCGGAGAACTCATCAAGAGGCGCGGGTACGCAGATAGACGGCGCAGCCTGGACCATCAAGTCGACCTTAGACCACACTACATTTATTCTGGTGCCTCTTTGATGTTCTTGTGTAGTCACTCAAATCATTATATTTGAAGTGTCTTTATCTATGTACTTAATTGGTTGCTTGAACCGTCAAGGACAGGACTGATGTAGCTTAGCCGCCATTAGATGGTCTTGGGTAAAAAAAATCCGTCCAGTTTGCTCAGTATCAAAAGAGTCTCTATGACCAGAGACGTCCGGCCTGTATCAGGTCGGACATGTATGAATCGAAGCCGAGGCGTCCCTCTCAGCAAAAATTGACCGAACGTGCTCACACTCTTTTATGATACCTCGGCGGCTCAAATGACGTTGAAGGATTCCGAAAGTTTTTCAGCAGGTGAAACCTAAGTCTAGCATACAAGAACAGAATCTAGAAGAAAAGAGAGCCAGCGTGGGACCTGAAGTGCAAGATAATAGTGATATAGTCACAAGAGATACGGAAGGACGAGCGAAATGAGAAGCAATTCTACAGAGTACGAACCGCATCTCATCACCTCCAGCGGGAAGCTGTGATGTCAATGACGTCCTGGATGCAGCTTTACAAGTGAGCATCCATGATTGCGGCGGAAATGTACGCAGCGGAGACTTGATTTCCGCCGAAACACCGGCCGTTGAGACCTTCAATGGCTTTGGTAGCATCTTCGACAGTGGCAAACCTAAGATATATATCTCCCTACGATGGAAGTATTAGTGGACTTTGAAATTTCGACAGGTGAGCGACAATTTACCTGAGATTCGACTTCAACCTTGATGGCATCGACCTTTCCGTACTTGGCTTCTCACTTGTCCTTCACGTCGGTTTCGAGTTCTTTATGCCAATTGGGCTCAGTTTCCCTATAGGTATTTCGCGTCAGTACGGAATGGCATACATTCAAACATAGCCGCTCACTCTTCGGGATTGACCATGTTCTTGAGTAAGATGCACGTAAATTTCATGGTCGCTGGGAAGTTAGTTGGTTTCATGCTAATAAACGATTTATAAATCAGTAAACGATCAGGGAGAGCAATGATAGCACGCACATCGGAGCAGGCCGAGCGGTAGCGGGCTTAGTCCGTGCTAGCTTTTGCATGAGGGCTTGTCGAGAGACGCTGTTTGAGTTCGTGCCTATTGAATGAACAGTGTGGTGAGTTACACGACGTAGGGCACAGATCAAAACGTCGCAAGCAAGCGAATCTTGAAGCGAAACGCGCGAAGCTGGAGGCTCTAGAGAAACAACTCGGTATCTCCGCTCCAGCTCCAGAGTCCAAGCGGAGGCGGGAGCGTCAAACGCGAACGCCGGCGACAAAGGAAAGGGGAAGGAGCCCGAAAAGCTCGCTGGAAAGAAACACCGCTTCGAGGACAAGAGTACCTGGAGCAGAGTGAAGCTATTGTGGACAACGTGAAGAGTGCTGTCGCTGCTGGTGAGTGTACAGTTAAGATACCTGGGATCTTGGCTCTGCTGACCTGTCTGGGCACCTCACAGCGTTACTCAAGAAGCGAAAGAAGGCTCGAACCGACTCAAAGGTTCCTCAAGTCGCGCCACCGGCTCTTCCCAAAACGACGGTGGTGGAAGAAGCCCTCGCTGAGGCTAAGAAGGAAGCAGAATTAGCTGCGAAGCCTTTGGAAGAGACAACGCCGGTCAGCGCAGTGGCTTAATGAATGCTCATAACTTCTGTCGTCTTTCCTTCATTGCGTGTACTCCTTACTCTGTGAGTGTAGTCCGGTTATTATTTGGGGATTTTGCTTTGTCAGCACGTGCATTTCGAATTGAACCGCGGTCCGGAGCGTTCCTGAATTCCTACACCCACCTCCTGCTTTACGCCCTAAGAACACTCCAAACCGCTCTCGACATGTTAGACGTTACCTCTGTTGCTCAGCTTGACAAACTGATCTCAGCCAACGGATCGAAGCTGAGTGTAAGTTTCCAAACTAGAGAAACACGTCGCTTGATGTCATTACTAATGTCGTCCGAACCTGTCCGGGAACCGCTCACGGGCAGGTCATCGACTTCCATGCGACTTGGTACGTCTGGGTCACTCTGAACGGGCATAAATTCACTTAGTAACTTGATCAATTGCTCAGGTGCGGTCCATGCCACGCCATCGCCCCCAAATACGCTGCTTTGGCGAAGGAATTCACTAGTGTGCAGTTCCTGAAATGCGACGTGTACGTCAATCTCGCGACATACGCTTACATTTCGCCGATATATGAACTTAATGTCGCATTTGAAGCGATGCCGCGGCTGACGTCGCGAAGAAATACTCTGTCTCTGCGATGCCAACTTTCGTCTTCATCAAAGACGGCCAGAAAGTCGACCAAGTCCGGGGCGCCGACCCAAGGTATAACCAGTTACCAGTCTCCTGCGCAATTAAATCTGAGCGTCAACATATTTCTATTATAGATCGCTCGAAGCTACCGTACGTAAGCATTCTGGTGCAGGAGGTTCATTCGCCGGCCAGGGACAGACTCTGGGTGGCGGTCCTGCTCCCGCAGATGGCGGTCAGAACATTCCTAGTGGACTCGATCCCCAGATGACTATTTTGCTTGGACTTCTTGGTCTATATGGATTGTATTGGTACTTCAGCAAGGCTTAGAGCCCTCTTCATTCTTGGCATACGTTCTTATATATACAATTTCCGTGTTACAACCATTGAGCCTCCTGTGCTCAAATATGCTCTCTACAACTTGCTTTCCTAAGCAACTGCCCGGTTCGATGTACTTATGTTGACCGAGGTCATGAATCGTGGAGGTGGCGTTATGTGGGAAAACCCGCGTCAGGTCTTGTTTGAGCTCAGACAACATTCGAATTTGTTCACCACACTCAAAACACCAGCTTCGATCGCGGTCGCTCTCAAAGGATCTCTCGTCTTTCGTCGACGGACTCGGTGACTTTCGGCAAGATCGCAGATAGTCAAGAATGGCGACACCCAACCCCGTTCGGATGCAACAGGCCCAGCCTGCGCCAGCGGCACCTCAACCTCCTCAGCCGCTTATACCGACGGACATCTTTGACGCGCAGTCTCAGCGGTTCTATGCGCTGTCAGCGATATTCATGTTGCAGGTATGAAATAAAACAGAGTGCCCATGGGTGTTGGGCTGACTCTCGGTTTCCATTTGGTGTGCGACGCGTGCGATGGATGGATAGTCTGTCAAACTGCACAACTTTCTCGTTTATGGGATGAACACGTCGTCGTTCATAAGCTGGCTCGCCATCGACTCTACGTGGATATTGTTCCTACCTCTACTACGGATACCGCGGCTTTCACCCAGTTGGACCACGCAATTTGTGGTAACAGCGATAGTATGGTCGTTGGACGCCGCTCTCTTTGATCATTCACCGGTGGGGCTCCATATTCTGATGGTCGGGTAACCTATTGACGCGAATTATGGCCCAGTTCTCGCTCAGCCTTTCAATGCTTGTTCCCAGCTTGCCATCTTTCTCGGGTTTAATGGGCAACCGTGGTGGTCCAGATATCTCAACGGAGGAGCGCCGCGTTTGGGCACATAATGTCGTGGACTCCGAAAAGCACCTTCTCGGTCAACACACCGTGAAACTGTCACCGATATCGTGAGTCTTGTTTCAAATATCCATCTTCCCCTGTGCTCTTACTCAGCTTACTTCGACTGAATCTAGTACCGCCCACCTCAATCCCGCTCACCTTCCCTTCTGCCTATCCGCCCCACACAACGAAGTTCTCGTCCCGGTCCTTCTCAACAACTCACACCCAAGCTCTGTCGCCTACTCGATCTCGGCCCTTGGTGATAAGTCTCCTTCCAAGACCTTCACCTTGCACTCGAAGGAGCTCACAAAGATTGAGCAACGGTGGCGGGACTACTTCCACGACGCCTCCCTAACGAAACCCGGAAGAGTTGACTCTGATCCATATGACGATGAATACGAGAATGACGACTACAACCTCGCCAAGAACGACCAAGCTTCCAAGAAGAAGGGTGGCATCGGTCGAATTATGGGATCGTCAGAACCCGCTTCAAAGAAGTTACCACTGTCCCCACTAGCAAGGCGTTTCTATTCGACTACGTTGGAGTCTACCCAATCTATCATGCACATCAGTGTCACGCGACCGGGAGTGGTTCGACTTGTGGACGTCAAAGCTTCGGATAACAGCGGATTCAGGATCTCCGGCTCATCGGAAGTCTTGGTGGTTGCTTGCCCAACAGCAAGATTTGAAGTACCAAAGGGCCTCCCGGCACCTAAGGCTAAAGAGTGTGCTGGAGCAGAGAAGGAGTTGGCAATCGTGGCAGAAGGTGTAGCGCCGTTAAAGTTAACTTGGCACCGTGAAATAGACGGCAGAAGGGAGACCTTTGTCGCTGAAGGTATCGAAGGAAATCCAGACGTGCGTGGACGAAAATGCATCCCGATAGAGTCGAGTCTGACAGTATTATCCGTGCTTTTAGGCAACCAACCTTCCCCTTTCCCAAAACATCACTATCCCCGTCGCGCTGTCACTGAGCTCGCTCGGAAGGTATCGATACGGCATTGACTCTCTTCTCGATGGCGCTGGTAACTACTTCGAGCCGTCTATGCGCCCTGTCGGTTCCGCGGAGCACATCGCCAGGTCGGTCGATGTGATCGGTCGGAGTTCAGCAACCTTCAAAAACTGTGGTCTAGCTTCCCCCGTCGACCTTAGAAAAGGAGCAGATGCTACTTTGGCCCTGTCTCTGTCCAAAGGCGACAGGATTGATGCCGTCAAGAGCGTCACGGTGCAATACGTACCTCCAATCGGTTTCAAGGCTTCTCCGTATACTAAGGAGTATCGTCCTAAGAGCCCAACAGATGCTGAGCTGCCGATCGTCGTTAGACAACCGGGTACATATACCATCATGTCTGTTGATGGTTATGAATGCTCGGGTGATGTCATGAGCCCTGAAGTCTGCAAGGTCGTCGAGCAACCTCAGCCCACGGCAGATGTGTCGTTTGAAACTCTACACGAATGGTTCGTCTCACTTAGGCCATGCTTTTCATCTATGCTATTGCTAATCCGTAAACTTCCGGTAGCTCTGGTGATGTTGGTGTTAAGGCTTCCCTCGTGCTTCATGGGACCCCGCCATACACGATTTTCTACACCGAGTCCAAGAATAGGGAACATGCAAGGGAGCAACAAAAGCGAATCACCAGTGCTCGCGAAGAGATTGTGTTTCAACCTGAAAGCAGCGGAACTTATACATACACCTTCACCCACGTCTCCGACAAATTCTATTCCAAAGTTCCGCTTACCGGGAATGGTCTTAGTATTAAGAAGATTGTACATCCATTGGCTTCCGCCGACTTCGTCCGGCCGTCCCCTTCAAGAGGCCAAGCATCGACTCAAATGAACAGCTGTTCTGGCAAGACGGTGGACTTCTCCGTTGATCTCCGCGTATGTGTTGCATTATGTGGTTGCTTAAGTTGGACTAACACTTGTGAATTAAGGGGTCTGCACCGTGGAATCTCAAACTTCAGGTTACTGGACCGTCAGGAAGTGAGATCATTGAGAAAGTTGGCCTAACCGATTCGCGCAGTCGACTCTCCGTGGACATTCCGGAAGACGTAGACGCGGAAGGAGGGATGTTCCAAATCGATCTTGGTGAGTTGAACGCTCTGTTCCTGCCGTGACGGGATGCTCAAGCGGCTCCTACTCTATGTAGTTAGTGTGGTGGATACGACTCGCTGCGAAAGGACACTCAATGTGCCCGGTATTCCCGTCAACGTTCAACGACTTCGAGTCAGTCCCTCTCCTTAAAGGCTAAAGTACCTCGCTGACGACTTGCTTTTCCAAAGCCCGAAGTCAAATTCTACAGTAGCGATGGCCAACGCCGCGTTACAATTCTGGAAGGCCAGACAGCCTCGCTTCCTCTCCGTCTAACCGGACAAGCTGTAAGTTTGCTGCAACTACCGCCATCGTCTGTCTAACGTAATGCGCGATTTCAGCCTTGGTCTCTCACTTACCGCCGAACTGGAGAGGAGAGAACTCTATCAACAACGCTACGAAATCCAAACGATCATCTCAACGTCCAGAAAGAGGGAGAGTACGAACTCATCGATGTAAGTGTCACTTTCATATCTCTTCCCGAACAAACTCGCTCATATCTTAGTTCTATGCTAGATTCACGACGCGAACTGTCCCGGAATGGTTGTTCCGATGGAAAGGACGTATAACGTCGATTGGGTTCCTCGCCCGACCGTTCAGTTCAGCGGTTCTGCTGGTCTCATTGCAAAGAACGATTCGATCGTTCGTTCGGCAGTTTGCGAAGGCACTGAGGATCATGCCGAAATTATGTTGACTGGTGAGTTCTGTTTCTTAATCGGTTCTAGTGGATTGCTAAAGTTTATGGCTCGTAGGTCGCGCGCCATTCCAAATCCAGTATGCGTACAGCACCGACTCTGACCGAAGGCCAGAAACTATTACCCTGAGCAGCGTTCAGACCTCCGCGCGACTTCAGCTTCGAACGTCCCTTGGTGGTCATCATCGTTATCAGTTGCTTGCTGTAGGCGACGTCCACTACCCCCTCAAGGCTGGACAGCCACTGCAGGGTAATATTGTTGTTAAAGGGCAGTATTTGGAACAGACCGTCTCCACGAGGCCGACTGCGTTCTTCCGCTCGCCGAGTCGTCTTTCGTACTGCGTTGGCAACAAGTTGAGCGCTCGCGATGCTCATGGAGATGGTGGAATTGTCGTCTTGAATGGTCAAGCTCCTTTCCACCTTACTGTCGCCATCAAGAACTTTGCCAACAACCATGTCGAAAGAAGGACTATTGAGGTGAAAGAACACTCATGGAAAGGTACGTTGTATTTTCAACTTAATCGACCGAACTATGACATTCATCGGTTTTTTTCTAGTCGACTTCCCTGACTACGCTTTGAAGACCATCGGTCCCACCCTCGTGACTATCGAGTCCATGAAAGACTCTTCTCCCTGTCCCGAAGCCGATCCCACCAATCTTCTCCGCTCTGTATGGATCGATGTCGCCGAAACAGCCGCAGTAGTACCTCTGGACCGCAAACAGGATTACTGCGTAGGAGAACCGATATCCCTGCAATTAGAAGGCACCCCTCCATGGACTGTTCAGTGAGTTATGCTATGCGAAACTGAATCCCTGACCCAAGCTAAGTTGCACTCATCCGCAGCTACTCTTTCAACGGAAAAGTCCGCGAGGCAACATCTTCCTTCTCGAAGTTCAGCCGAGTCGCGGTCCATGAAGGTACCTTCAAGGTCCTGACAATCGCCCATCAGCGCAATATGTGCCAGACCCAACTTGAAAACCTCGAGATGACAGTGCATCCAATTCCTTCAGCGAAGGTGTCTCATGGAAATGCGGTCGAAGACAACATCCGAGAAGGCGATCAGGTATGGCACCCTCAGATATAGTCTCATCAAGGACTCCGGACTGACAATCTCCGTAGGCTAGCATCTCGTTCGAGCTTCTCGGCACACCGCCCTTCACCTTCACGTACCAGCGGACCGAGCTGATGACTTCAGAAAAGCGAGGCAAACCTCTCCAGGTTCTGGAAACCCACACCGTGAGCGGTGTCACCAGTAACACTTACACCATCTCTTCCTCTCAAGAGGGTATGTGTTACTACTGGCTATCTCAAGTTCTCTCCACTAATTGCAACACATTTTCCTGTTTTAGGAACCTGGACAGTCACCTTCATCGCTGATAAGTTCTGCCGTTACCCAACGAATCCACCAGACAGCACGATCGAATCTGCATGAACGCGTGTCTTTAGTGATATTCTAGTACACAAATACCATAGTACATCATCCATGTTCGTCTGCATTATTATATTCTCCAGTGTCTGCAGGCTTTTTTCGACTTGGCGCAGTTGCTAATAATAATTTGGGAACGATCGCGCGGATTGACACGGTGTCTTTTGCGCGCCTTAGAATTTAGACCAATGACCACCAACGGGATTCCCGTCAGTCCTCACCCAAGCCGCACATCCTGGTACTCTCTCACTTCTCCACCCGCTAGCGCGCGACCTGAGAGCTCGTCGTTCCCTGCGATCGAGGTGGAAGAAGCAGACATCAACGATGCGTTTGAAGAAGGCGACTTGGGAGCGCCCCCACCCGTTAAGCAAAACACGCTCAAAAGGGAATCTCTCGGTGGAGAGCAGGATTTCAAGGACGTCTTAAACGGTGACAGTGCCAGCGAGACATCTCAGGTCTCAGGAGCTCGGTCGTCCGATGGTGGATTATTCAGAGGAATGGCCGACGTCGTTTTGAATGACCCCGTGCAGTCACCTTCAAGGAACTCGCCAAACATCCACCAGCCCCGACCTGTATCTCGAAATCTCAGGCGTCCGGATTTCGAGGACATTCAAATTTCACCAGCCTCGCCGATGACACCTTCCATCGTTCTCTCGCGACCCCCTTCGCCACCCGCAGAAGATGACATTCCTTCTTCGTTTGTCGACGTCTCCCTTGCCCAAGAAAGCCCTTCTGTGAAGCAACCGTCTCCGACGAGGTCTGTACCCAAGCCTATCTTCGTTCCACCAGCCACGTCCATGGTCCCCAACGTCCAGATTGTCCAAGGGCCCAATACCCCGGTCCCATCGCCGCGCCCGGGATCGCGTAACTCGATGTCCTCGCCGCAGCCGCAGCCCTCGAAATCAAGTCCTGCTCCTGGCACAGTTGGTCCAAGCACAGCTACGGACCGCGCGAAACGAGCCAAGGGCATCAGCACGCAGGATGTGATTTCCAAGACGCGACCTTCGCATCTCCCGCCGAAGAGCAAAGAGGAGGATTTGAAGCACATGAAGGTTTGGGAGGAGATGATGCAAAAGAGTCGCCTTGCAGGTGAGCTCAGTCATGGAGCAAATGTGCTCAGCGGTTCTGACTGATCGGGCTTTTTTTTCTTTCAGATGAGCAACGAAAGGCGAAACTGAGAGAACGAAGGCTTGCGCGCGAACAAGCCGTAGAGAACTCTTTGCATCAATGGGAACGCGAAGTGTTGCCGGATATCAAAGCTGCGGCGAAGGATCCTCGGCTACGCCAATTGTGGTGGAAAGGTATCCCAACCAAAATCAGGGGTAGAGTATGGTACACTACCCTCGGCAACCCACTCGCCTTGAGTAAAGGTGAGGTAAGCTTTTTAATAGTTCTGGGAGCGCATTCAGCAGTCCGATTTCTAATTTGATGACGCTACGGCTTAGACGCGTATCGGTCGTGTCTTTCTAGGGCGAAACGCGCGATTTCTTCAAAATCCTTCCCGGCGGACACAATGCAATCGCTAGAAGAGGATATTCGTGAGACGTTACCGGCTTTGCATCTGTTCCACCCCGAGACCGGTCCGATGTATCAGGACTTGAAAGACCTCCTTTGCGCATGGGTCGTGGCTCGGGCGGATGAGGGGTTGGGTTACGTGAGTTTGGGCTTCGCTCCGGATCCGTGTAAACTGTGCTGACCCGGCTATTTCACAAGGTGAGAGGTGCCTCTTCAGTAGGAGCGATGTTCCTTATCAACATGCCATCGGAACAAGCCTTCGTGGCAATGAGGAACATGCTGGAACGGCATTGTATGCGATCCTTCTACGGTGGTTCGAGTACAAGGGAAGATGTGAGATTGTTTTTCGGTCTTTCGCAACGTGACACTTGCTAAGATTACTCCATAGGTAGAAGCATACTACAGGCAAGAATCTTCCAAGCAGTTCCTCTGTAACTCCGTGACTTACCATCCCGCAATAGAATATTTGACACCTTGTTAGCCGACGTGATGCCAAAAGGTGAGCCTGACATACACGTCACTTGCTTATTGGGCGTACTTTGACAGGACTTTCGCAGTCTACTTCAACTTTAAACAACACGGCGTATCTCCCGCTCTTTACTTGTCGGTTCGTTTGAAATTCTCGTCGTCTTACGATCTCATGCTCATTCACCATGTTTTTAGGATTGGATAGTAGCCATTTTCTTGCAGCATTTGCCTTTCGAGGCTTGCTCGAGGATATGGGACGTATTGATCCTTGAAGGAGACTCGTTTCTGTTTCGGACATCGATAGCGATATTGGGTGTGATCGAATCACGGCTATTCTTCCCCGAGAGGAAGGAGCTGCTAGAAGGTACTTTAAGGCCGCTGTGTGTTAGCCGAATAGTCCCATCTGATCTTTTGGTCGGCTTCCTAGTTCTTCATGGCGAGAATAAAGCTGCGCTCGAGGTAGCCCGTCGGACGGAGTCCTCCTCTACTGTCGACCTCGGTGCAAGGTATGAGCAGTATGGCATGAACGATGAGGTGCTTTGGGACAGATTGGATCAAACAGAGTGGAAGGACAGTACTTGGGGGAGGTTGATACAAAGAGAGCTACCGGATATTTGATACAATTCGGAGTGGGAAGAGTTGATAGACTTATTGCACGGGTTATCTTGGGGCTCACTCCGGTTGACGAGACCGCTTCTGGCGAACTTCGCGGAGCGGTTTGATAACTTTAAGAAGACTCGTCATTTCGTCACGCTGGGCGGTCAGAAGCATCCTTAACCACACGCACGTCGCATGGTGACTCCGTTATTTGCCGGGAAGACCTCCGTCCGCTTTGGGCTTCTGGCTTGTAGTATCCTGAGGCTCAAGTCCTTTGAGCATGCCCTCCAAATTCTCCAGTAGTCCATCAAGCTTATCTTCGAGGCCTGAAGCAATCCCGTCCGCTTCCTCCATCTGGCGCAGCAGTTCCATGATCTCCTCTTCGCCGAGATCCTCGTCATCCGCACCAGACCCATTGATGATCTGCTCAAGCTTGTTTAGCTGTGCTGATAGCGTGGTTGAGGCACCGTTCGTATCCACCCCGTTAGGGGCAGGGCGTCTGCGATCGGATGAGGCGGCGGACACTATTGGGTCTTGAGCCATTAAAAAGTCCAACACCGCATCTCCTGACGAAGCATTCTGTTTTTGGTCTGTTCCTGCTGTCCCCTTGTCTTTTGACATTATAGGATCAGAACCGAGAGTGCAAAGAAGTACGATGGCTGATTCAGGGGGTCGAACGTCGGTACTCGAACCGCGAGAGCGTGAGTTCCCGAGTCAAAGCCACACACACGACTTCGCGTCTCCACCCGACTCCGAACTTCCGAAGCAATTCCTTTTTCTCGCGAAAGTTCACCCGTTCCAGTTAAGCGCAGGAAGAAACGACGAGTCTGAACGTGGCGGTTCTGCCTCTCGATGTATTTCTTTTGACCTCGTTCTACCCTGATTGTTCATTTGTGGTGTGCTCCCCCTTATCCTCCCATGGCGCAGCAACGGACGCCAGGAAAGGCATGGACGAATTCTGAGGATGAGAAGCTTATTGAAGCAGTACAAAAATGTGGGTATATGGATGGCTACCTTGCTATCAAACGGAATTAATCACTCTGCTCTCTTTAGACGGAGAGAATACCGAATCCTGGAAAACAATCGCTGAGGCCGTTCCAGGTCGCACCAACAAGGCGTGCCGAAAGCGATGGAAACACTCGTTACATCCCTCAATTAAGAAGACTCCCTGGGAATCTGAGGAGGATGATCAGCTATTGACGCTATATGCGCAGCACCCCGGTCGTTGGGCTTTAATCTGTCAGTAATGGTCAACTTGACTTTCCAAAGTGCCCTTCTCTGATAGCAATGCCGTGTAGCAAATCACATTGTCGGTCGCACAGACGATGCGTGTGCGAAACGGTATCGAGAGGCCCTCGACCCAAATCTCAAGAAGGATGACTGGACAAAAGAAGAGGACGAACGACTTTTAGAAGGCTTTAGTCTTCACGGAGCCTCATGGGGAAAGATAGGAGAGGAGCTCGGTCGGAGTGGATTGGGATGTCGGAACCGGTGGCGTCTTTTGGAACGAAGGAAGAATGCAGCTGAGCGACGGATGGCCAAACCACATTCTGGAGAACCAAGCAAACAAAAGAAGCCGAAGCGGAAAAGAGAGCCAACTGAAGAAGAAACCGCAGATGTGGAACTATCGGAAGATGAGGATTCTCGTCCAGGTCCTTCAGGACGACGGCAGTCTACCCTCGAGAACGCAAAACGACCACCAACGTCAACATCAAACACGTCGGAAACAACGCCTGTAGCATCGGCGTCGCCGGATCTTTCATGTACATCGCGTACCGGTGCCGACCTTTCACCACCCCTCGGCAATGGTCCAGTCATCGACCCGGCTATAATTGGAATGGCGTTGGGCAAATGCCCGTGCGGCTGCGCATCGGGAGCAAATCCTTGCAATTGCACATCAACCAATCCAACACTCAACTTCAATCCCAACTCTCAGTTCATCGACTCCCTCGATTGGAATCAGCTGTTCCCTTATCTTCATGCCGAACTGCCGACGGTCTTCGTGGATCCTCCTCCATTACAACGATCCACGTCTGCGAACCAGACTGCGCTCTTGAATGCGTACCAGGAAGCTGTAGGGATTCAAGATGCCTACCGGATTCAATCTTCACGATGCAATTGCAGCTCGTCTGGCTGTTGTTCCTCGGAACAGAAGAAGGCGGCGTCCTGTTGCTCGACTCAGCCGGTGCCTAGCTCGTGCCGTCAGCCCGCGCCGTCCAGTCCTTGCGTTCCCGACAACGGAGCTATTCAACCCAATCGGATGCATCCCGAGAGTGACGCAGAGGCCGCGAAGCTTGTTCTCGACTACGCTACATTCTTTCTTCAGAAACAACATGGACCTTCCACCCACATCGGACTTTCACAGCAAGGTCAGCTACCTCCTAATCACCCAATACCCCAGAGCGCCTCTCTTCCGGCTTCGTGTCAGACTCCTGCCTCGCATCTTCTCATCGGTATCATCGAGAAATACCAACAACAGAAGTCTGCTCCTTCCTCGACTGCTACTTCCGGGCTCTTAAGCAGCATCCCACTTCCAATGGGGACCGTGGGCTGTGGCTGCGGGTGTGGAGACCCCAACGCAAACATAGCCACCAAGGAAGCACCTCAAGCTTATCTGCGTCTTGGGTCAGAAGGACCGCTGTCACTTCAAAGTACAGTGCAGGTCTCTGGAGCTTCGTCTCAGGCTGTGAAACCGAACGACGATCTTGCCCCGACTGGATCATGTTGTGGAGGGAATCACGAAGCGCCTCCGGCCTTTGCGCAACATCAACGCAACCTTAGCTCCGCTTCCACGTCTATAGAGGCGTATATTCCTCCGTTGGAGCATACGTCTATCGCGGTGTTACCCAGGTTTATACCAGGATGCACGTGCGGGTGCGCATCAGGGGCTCCAGCGGGTAGCTGTACATGCGGATGCGTCGGGATATGCCTCTGTGGATTTCAAAGGGGCGATCAGTCCGCAGAGTTGACCGGAAACCATCAATTAATGGTGACAAATGACCTCATGGATATCTCGAACTCGGACCAGGCAATCCCACAACAAGAGAGCCGCGGTGGCTGCTGTGGTGGAGGAGCGAAGGAACATGCACCGGAATCGACTGGCCTCACGATCGCTATGGACTTGACGCCAGAGGTGCCAATGTCTCTCGGAGAAGCAACCCTCCCCAGCTTCATCCTAGGTTGCGAATGCGGCTGCGCTGCGGGGATGGATGCAGGCATTTGCTCGTGCGGATGCGTTGGCGTGTGTTGCTGTGCGTCGAAAATGCTCGAGGTGCCTGCTACCAACAGTCCAACGGTCACGAATGTCGAAGTATCGAGCGCCGATCACGCTAGGCGCGTGCGCTCGCACTCTCGCGGCTCATCAAATGGGGTAAGGAACGTGAATATGGTTCGATTCATCACGCCTGCTCACGCTTGTTGTGCATCCGTCAGGGTACACCTTCATGTTGCACTCCAACAACTGACCCGACTACCACATACAAAATCGCGAGCAACCCGTCGACGACCCACCGCCTCTCCGCACAAACTCCAGCACCTCTTCCAGCTTACGCGTGCGGTCATCCGGATTGCTGGCGGCCCGGTCATCCACCATCGCATCCAAGCATGCATGCATTGGCGGGTATCACCTTCCGAACTAGCGCGGAACTCATGGAGCATCGAAAAGTGGCTCACGTATCTGAGCTCGGAGAGACCGGTGGGGTAGGGCGTGGTACGGGCCCTAGTGGGTCGTGGTTGTTCCGGTGCGGTCTCGCGGGGTGCGAGAAGGGGTGGAAAGTGAGTCCGCTTGAGGTTTCCTCGGTCGCTGTCCAGTTAACCTGAAACAATACTAGAGCATCAACGGGATGCAGTACCACCTCCAACTTTCCAAAGTCCACTTTGCGGGATCGATGTCCCGGGAGACGGAGTCCCCTGACGACTCGGGTGACAAAATAACGACTCCGGAGGAAGGCTCTCGAAGTGGTGATCCGACCAAGCCGTTCAAATGTCCCCGGGAAGGCTGCAATAACGCTTACAAGCAAGCCGCTGGGCTTAAGTACCATTTAGCTCATGTGCGTCGCGATGCGTGTCCGATGTTGGTGAGAATGAGGCTATTGACGCTGCTTGACTCTAGGGACATCCGGCGGTTCCCCCGATTCAGTTCACCGCTCTGTGAGATCAATATGTCGCGTTGAAGCTCTCTGAATTTGATTATCTGTGATCCCCTTTCGATTTATGTTTTAATAGTTCTTGGCGTTGGGAAAATTTGTATTGTGGATATTCTACTTGTAATCCTATTTTGCGTCTACGAGGTTCCTATGGACAGTACGAACGCTTGACCCATCTGAGAGTGTTGCGCAGATGTGCTCTGCGCTCAAGACGATGTACCACTGCGTGATTCTACAAGAACCACTTGATTGAAAATGGGCAGAGTACGGAACCCAGTAATGTCCCCATAGGTGACTGAGCCTATTCCAAAGCTAGTCGATAATATATGGTGTTTGACTATACGTTGAGAACCCGCCTTCTAGAGAAATGTCAGCAACACTGCCACCATCCGAGTCAGGTGTGTTGGGGAATTGGGCTGTCGTACCAAAAGCGCGACTTCATTCGTCCTCGACTGCCTCGTAGCCCACCCATACCGTCTCCGAGCACCCTTCGCATCCAATGAGGTGCAGGTCCTGCACCATTTGTGCCTCGGTGATCTTGTAAACACCGCCACAGCGGCAGTTGTAGGTCCATTCTCCTTCCCGAACTTCGTCAAAGTCCTCGAGGGATACGACTTGAGCCGGGCGCTGTTTAGATGGCGTTCTCCCAGACTGCTTAGAGAGTAAAAACTCGTCGTGCTGTTTCCGGAGATTGTGTGAGCTCAAAACTCGGTATGCCTCCTTCAGCAGGGCAGCATCGAATTCTGCTGCCGGTGCATGTGCGGTAGTGTAGCCCGCCGGAGCCTTGTCCGGATGCAAAGAGAGGAGTTTCCTATGGTAGGCCTGCTTTATTTCTTGATTGGTCGAGGTTCGGTCGATGCCGAGGACGAGGTAGTAGTCGATCGGAGGCTGCGAAGGAAGCGTCACTGCATTCAGGAGAACAATGAGTCAATTACGCAGGGAGGGTCTCCGGCTGAATCCCAGAAAACGACGGTTGTCGTGGGCACTGACTGGATTGTTCTGGACGGCTCCGTCCAGGCTCATGAAGACGTACAAATGGGGAGTGGATGGGTGGTGTAATACCCCGAGTTCAGTTCCGGACGACTCTCTGACAAACAGACCGCGTTCATCTCTTCTCCCGAAACCACTCTTGCACTGTTGCTATCGCTTTAGACTCGCTCTCGCACATTAGACACCAGCTTTCGATTACACCTAGAACTCACAGACACCATGATCAAGGTACGCTGTCGCTCAACGAAAAGGCTTGGGGCGGGCTGCCTCCGTATCGCGTGCCCAAGAGTCACCGCTCATCACCCGCTTTGCTCTCTATGCATGATCAGATCTGGTCCATGAAGAAGAATGAGGAGGCGGCGGCCAAGAAGAAGCCAAAGACCAGCGCTGCTCAGATACGTGTGCAGAAAGGTTCGTTAGCCAACCTTACTTTCAATGTGGACCGCTCGGAATTGACATTCGCACCCGCTCAGACTTGACGGAGCTGGAATTACCCAGCACGATGAAGACGACTTTTCCGGACCCCGCTGACATTCTCAATTTCACTCTCACCATCACACCTGACGAAGGTGAGCTTGCTTTGGCCCTCGCTTCGGTGTGGTGCAATTAACCTCCATGCCCACACCCCTTTTTAGGCATGTATAAAGGCGGCTCCTTCGACTTTTCCTTTGCTATCAACAACAACTACCCCCACGAACCACCGAAGGTGAAATGCATACCAAAGGTGAGTGATAGGTTCCAGGCATCCCGTTACAAGAGGACTAAAGGACCGTGTCGCTAGGTTTATCACCCTAACCTTGACCTGGAGGGCAACGTCTGCCTCAACATTCTGCGAGAGGACTGGAAACCCGTCCTAAACTTGACATCAGTCATGGTCGGCCTTCAATATCTCTTCCTTGAACCCAACCCCGACGATCCTCTGAACAAAGGTCGGTTTGCACGTTTTCTGCACCGCCCTCGCTTCACACTGACGATGACGACGTTGACCCACTTCCAGAGGCCGCAGAGGACTTGCGACGCGACCGGGACGGTTTCATTAGGAACGTGAACAACACGATGAAGGGAGGCTACCTCAAGGGAACCACTTTCGATAACGTCTTGGTCAAAAGGTCATAATCTTTCTTTCCGCATTTCACATGTTCAGCGGGCCGTTACATTAGGACGGGGTTCCGAGCGTTTAATGCATAATATCTCTTTTTTTTTCGTATCATTTTCTGCTTTCGTCGGCTTGCAAAGCCTTCATAAGCTGTATTTTCGCAGTGCGAGGAAGCCGAAACGCTTGAGACGAATACGAAAACAGGCGCCGAACCTTCCCTTTGCCCTCCTGGAAATGCACCTCCGCTACGTGAGAAACGGAGACAAAGCATGGTTGTCTTCCCCAACTCTCTTTGACCCTCACCTCCCGACTTCCCTGATTCTCATGATCTGCGAGGTCCTTTGCGTTCTCGCAGGCTACGACTCATCCCTATTTACCGAAGACTCACACATCATCCCTGAGTTCCGACCGTTACTACACCCAGGAGAAGTTCAAACCCTCGAATCCTTGGCCGAACTCGCAGCCAAATACCGGAAAGTCAAGAGCGCCGCAACCCACTTCAAGTCACTGTACGACAAGCATGTGCTCAGCGGCGGGGCGTCCGGGTCTCAACGCGCCGCAGACGCGCCGTCGGAGTATCTTTCCACCCTAGGGACGGCGATGATCGGCGTCCTGAAGGAATACGAGGACCTCATCGTGGAGACCGAGGCCCGCGTGCTGAAAAGGGGCTCGGAACTCGTCGGCGCGCAATCGTTCGTACCTCTGTCGTCCGTCCGGGCCGTCTTTTCAGTCTGGGATGGGCCCCTGGCGGCGTTGGATCTGCTCGTTTCCGACATCTACGAGGGACCGAAGGCGAAGAGGAGTGCAGGCAAAGAGACGGAGGAAGCTGCTGGAGGATCTCGAGGGAACTCGCTCCCCGCGTGGCCTCCGGGACCGCTGATCGACCTTCTGCTAGATCGCGCTCGGAGTGGAGTCCATCGGATAGCCGAAATCATGTCCGTCCTCGCCGTCGCTGTCCAGCGGTTATGGAGGATCCACCTGACCGGATTCCTGCTCCACGGTATCTTGTCCAAATCCGACCCTCTTGCGATCCCACCGCAAGGCTCGTCGTCGTCCAGCGCTGGAAAGGAAGCAACGCCAACCACAAAGTCGCTTTCGGCGCTCGTGCTCAACACGGCTTCAATCCCCACCCGCATATCGGCCCAGACTCGAGAGTCGATTTTGTACGTCGGGAAAGCGATGGCGATCGTGAAGAACCAAGGTTACAGCCAGAAGCAGCTGCCGAAGGAGATCGTCTTCGAGTACTCCGAGGCGTTCGAGAAGGTCCTCCCTCAGGACGGGTTTGCTTTCGATCGAGTGGTTGCAGGGCTGCGGACCACAGTCAGCGAGTTCTTGTGGGCTCATGTGTTGAAGGAGAAGGATGTCGAGGAAGCGGTGGAATCGCTGTGAGTAGAGAATCTCTGGGTAGCATTCGTTGCTGAGGAGAGGCCTTCCATTCCCTTAGGTCTCAATACTTCCTCGTTCGCAACGGAGAGTTCGCCGCTGCGCTCATCCGCGAGATTGAGCGACTCAAGGTCACGAAACTCCTCACACCGAGCTCACGGTCTTCGGGGATACGAGAGCAAGACCTCTCCCTCGCGCTTCTCCGCGCCTCGCTGGGCACGACGGCGCAACACGACCCATCTCTCTCTAAAATCCAATTCAACTTGCCCGCGGGCCCGATCAAGCCCTTTTCCGTGCCCAAACCGGGGGCCGTCACAGCGGGGATGATCTCGGAGTTCTCGGATTACCTCCTGGGCACACCGTTGATCCTCAACTACGCGCTTCAATGGCCGCTCGACCTCTTCCTCGTCCCGTCGGACTTGCAGATCTACTCCCACTTGTTCGCGTACTTCTCGGCTATCCGGAGGGCTCATCACATCACGTCGGAATGCTGGACCAGTCTGTCGAACTCGCAGAGGAGTCGGAGGAGGTGGACGGGGCCCGGGTCAGAGGGCGGAACGGAGGACAGTCAAGCGAGGCAGAAGCTGCTTAGGTGCGGGTGGGGAGTGTTGAGACAGATGCTTTGGTTCTTGGATACGCTGTGGGGGTATCTCATGAACGACGTGGCAGGCGTGCAGTATCGGAGGTTTCAAGAAGAGTTGAAGCCTCCGCCAGTTCCTTCGGCTCCTTTGGAACCGCGTATCACCCCTCGGTCTGGTGCCCCTGGGAAGGGCAAGGAGCAAATTTCCCCAGCGAAAGGCCAAGAGGCTATCAGTCCCAGGAAAGCCAAGCCTAAGAACGCGGTTGAGAAAGAACAGTCCAAGTCGAGCAAAGGGACGGACGAGGGAGATACGGACGAAGATGAGCATCCTCGCCCGGAATCAGTCGCGTCGGACGGAACAAAAGACGGAACCATTCTAGCTAGATCCCACCACAGCGTACGAACAAACGATAGTTCAGCAACCTCAATAAAGAAGAAGCGGCTCCACCACCTCGATTTCAGCACCTTGCGCTTACTTCACTCGACCTACCTACGGAGCTTACTCACAGGGTCCTTGCTCGCCGATCCGACAGCCGCGAGCACCATCCGAGGCATCTTAGACGTGTGCAACGAGTTCGTGGGCCAGATCGAGCGGTGGGGAGGGGACGTCTTACCTGCGCTGCTAAGCGAAGGGAGCTTGTCCGCGCAGGACGCTGGAGTTGGGAAGAAGGTCAAGGAACGGTGGACGATCGTGAAGGAAATCGACGAGGTCTGTGCTGTGTGATTCAGGCAAATTTTGCATTGACCGGCTGACTCTTGAACCAGACCCTCAACGAGCTGCTTCATTCTTTCTATCAGCACTTGACGGAGAGTATGGCGCACGGACCAGCGAACGGACCGATCTCAGCGGACGCTTCTGTGCTACTCAACGCGTCAACGACGATATTAGGTCTGAACGTCTTCCGAAACTTGGACGGCAAACAGGGGGCGGGGATGTTGGGGAAGGACGGGGACGCGAACCGACAGCTCGAGCATCTCCTATTGCGACTCGACTTCAATTCCGCCATGTCGACGGGCCAGCTCGTACGAAAGACCGCCGCCGGAGAAGTCGATGGCTCGGAGTTGCTTGATGAGAGCTAGAACTTTGCTGGCCCCACGTCGGCACTGTCAAAGAAATTCGAGAAAATGTTTTTCCAATTCAATGTGCTAGATAATGTAAAAGATGTGGTCGGAAATCTCATTTACACGGTGGCGGAGGAGATGTAGAACCTATGATAGTAAGAAAAAAAGGTTTGTAAATGAATACATTCGTTGTCTTAAGGGGTGTGGAGTGACATACCACTTGGAGATGGACGGGTCGATAGCTGCGGGAACCAAGTTCTGAACGGGCTGGATCTGCGAGAAGATCGGGTCATTCGGGCGAGCTTGAGCAGGTGAACCCTGGACACGCGAGTTGAGGCTGTTTGATAGCACGTCAGCGAAACTAGTTGCATGGAGGAGCAGCGGGAGTTCGATTCGTACATGGAAAGGTTGCCAGCGGCCTGAGCGATGTCGCCGTTCGCGACCAAGCGGCGCCAGGCCTCGTGGCACTCGTGGATGATCTCGGTGGCGTACTTCTTGTTCTTGGCCTCTCCAGAGAAGGCGAAGACGTTTTCGGGCTTGCCGTCGGCTGGAAGGGGGCGTCAAAGTCAGTAAGAAGGACTCCGAGCCGCCACGAGAGACATACGGATTTTGTAGATCCTAACGGCGGGACCTCGTTAGCATATGTACAGTAGGCGTACGAACTCGTTGATATTTTGTGCTCACCTGAACCATTCGTTGGTAGCACGGATCAAGCCGGGGAGGTGTCTCTCGACGTCCTCGATGTCGTTGAGCTTGGAGGCGAGAGGATCGGTGACGTCAACGACGATGACCTTCCAGTCGGTTTCGCCTTCGTCAAGAAGGGCCATGATACCGAGGACCTTGACCTGCTTGACTTGACCGACGTAGCCAACTGCCTCGCCGATCTCGCAGACGTCGAGAGGATCGTTGTCGCCTTTCGCCTTGGTTTCGGCGTGCTGGACTGTGGGGTCTTCCCAGGTCTGTCAAGCAGAAAAGACTTCAGCGAGTGTGCTCCGATACTGAAATGCCTTTCTATATTGCGGGGGAGTGGGATCGGGGAAGAGTCATCACGCACCTGAGGGAAAGCGCCGTAGTTCCAGATGTAACCGTGGTGAGGGAAGCAGTTCCTAACGAAGCGGAGCTTGCCCTTCTTGATGTCTTGCTTGATGGGGTTCAAGGGCTCTTCCTTGGAGATCTCCAGTTTGGCGTTGGTCCAGCGAGGAACCTCGACGACCATGTTGAGGATACCGGCATTCTGGTCGGCGAACAGGGGGATGTCGTGCCAGGGAGAGACGATCTGCCCGGCCTCTTCCTGGAAGACGCGGTACTCTGCGTGCGTTTGGTGGGTGAGTGAGGGCGGTTGGGACCTGGACTGGAGCTAAAGACTCACCGAGGGTGTTCGCAGCGCCGATGTATCGAGGAGTGTACTCTGCGTGTGTTTTTAGACGCGGGTTATGTCAGTCTCCCCCTGAGCGTCGTTGGTCGTGATGTGCGCGACATACGAGCCATTGCTTTCGATGCAGAGGATAACGATGAAGTGGTCGAGAGTAACCTGACTTGCTGGGCTAACCTTCGCACGGCCGAGGTGCTCATTTCGCAATAAATACGTGGTCGGTCGACGGAGAGACTTGGGTGTGCGGGGGATCGATACGATTAGATCCGATTTACTATATCGGTTGCGTCAGTGTGTAAATGAATCGCGAGCCGGAGGATTGCGGGCGACGTTCTTGACGAATGAGTAGTGCGAGGTTGGGAAACGGTTGTGCAGATGGGAGGATGGGAGGTGGGACACGGAACGGAAGTGCGAGACGCGAAGCGCCAAAAAATGTGAACAAGGGTCGGGACCCTGACCCAAAGTTCCTGCCGATCGAGTACACAAAACCTAACTAAACGGACACTAAGGGCGTCGATCCGGTTTTGAATTGCAGCGCTTGAGCAGGAGGGATCGTAGGCGAAGTG